>JAQQAC010012171.1:17675200-17703879 GCA_029783875.1 Phataginus tricuspis | reverse complement strand
GCTCAGAGAAGACAAGTAGTGATTCTCATCTCACTACACTGATGGACAGTGACTGTAATAGGGTTGGTGCGGGGGACCTGATGAAGGGGGTAGTTTAATCATCACAATATTGCTCATGTAATTGTAGGTTAATCATACTAAAATAAAATAAATTGTAAAAAAAAATGAACATGTGGAACTACATCATACTAAAAAGCTTCTGTACAGCAAAGGACACCATCAGCTTTATAAAAAGGCATCCTACGGTATGGTAGAATATATTTGTAAATGATATGTCCGACAAGGGGTTCACGTCCAAACTATATAAAGAACTCACATGTCTCAACACCCAAAAAGCAAGTAACCCTATTAAAAAATTGGCAGAGCATATGAACAGACACTTCTCCAAAGATGAATTTCAGATGGTCAACAGGCACATGAAGAGATGCTCCACATTACTAATTATCAGGGAAATTCAAATTAAAACCGCAGTGAGATGCCATCTCACGCTAGTTAGGATGACCAACATAGAAAAGACTAGTAACAACTAATGCTGCCAAGGATGTGGAGAAAGGGGAACTCTCCTACACTGCTCGTGGGAATGTATAGTAGTTAAACCATTGTGGAAAGCAGTATGGAGGTTCCTTAAAAAACTAAAAATAGAAATACCATTTGACCCGGGAATTCCACTCCTAGGCCTTTACCCTAAGAATGTAGTATCCCAGTTCCAAAAAGACATTTGCACCCCTATGTTTATCGGAGCCGTATTTACAATAGCCCAGAAATGGAAGCAACCTAAGTGTCCATCAGTAGATGAATATATAAAGAAGATGTGGTACATGTACACAATGGAGTATTATTCAGCTATAAGAAACAAATCCTGCCATTTGAAATAACATGGATGGACCTAGAGGGTATTATGCTCAGTGAAATAAGCCAGGTGGGGAAAGAGAAGTACCAAATTATTTCACTCATCTGTGGAGCATAAGAACAAGCAAAAACTGAAGGAACAGCAGCGGACTCACTGAACCAAAGAATCGACTGAAAGTTACCAAAGGGAAAGGGACTGGGGAGGATGGGTGGGAAGGGATAGAGAAGAGGAATGAAGGGTATTACGATTAGCCCACATAACATGGGAGGGGGCACGGGAAAGAAGTATAGCACAGAAGATCAGTAGTGACTCTATGGCATCTTACTGTGCTGATGGAAAGTGACTGTAATGGGGTATGTGGTGGAGACTTGATAATGGGGGGAAATCTAGTAACCACAGTGTTGCTCATGTGATTGTATATTAATGATACCAAAATAAGAAAAAATTCTTTAAGCCTTCGTTTATCTGGAAATCTTTTAATCCCTGCTTCAAATTTGAATAATAATTTTGCTGCCTAGAGGATTCTTGGTTGAAGGTACTTCTGTTTCAGTGCATTAAATATATCATGCCACTTCCTTCTGGCCTGTAATGCTTCTGCCGAGAAATCTGCTGAAAGCCTGATGGGATTTCCCCTACAAGTAGTCTTTTTTCTCTCTCTGGCTGCTTTCAATACTCTCTCCTTATCTTTAATCTTTGTTATTTTAATTATTATATGTCTTGGTGTTGTGTTCCGGGGCTTTCTTTTGTTAAGAGCTCTACGTTTTTCCATGACCTGAGTGTCAATTTCCTTTCCGTGAATGGGGAAGTTTTCAACAGTTATTTCCTCAGAGACTTTTATCCCTTTGTCTCTCTAATCTCTTTCTGGTACCCTGTTATGAGAATCTTGTTTCGTTTTGATTGGTCATACAGCTCTCTTGTCATTCTTTCATTCCCGGAGATCCTTTTTTCTCTGTATTCTCAGCTTCCTTGTGTTCCTGTTCTCTAATTTCCGTATCATTTACTGTCTCCTCTACTTGGAGCAATCTCTTATGCATTCCTTGTATTGTATGTTTTATTTCAGTTACTGTATTCTTCAGCTGTGAGTGACTTTTTTTCAACTCTTCTATATGTTGAAGTCCTCCCTGAGATCTTCAATACTTTTCCCTTGGTCAGTGAGCATATTTATGACTGTTACTTTGAAATCTTCATCAAGATTAGTGATCTCATTTCATTTAGCCTTTTTTTTGTGTCTAATGCTGTAGTTTTGTTTGGATCAAATTTCTCCAGCTCTTCATTTTGCCAGGATTTCTGTGTTTCTTCCTTTGCATTAGACGGATCTGCTCTGCTTCCTTGTCCAGAGAGTAATGGCTTTATACAGAAGGCGTCCAGTGGTGCCCAGAAGCTCAACACTCTTTCCACTCCAGTGCCTGGTTCTCCTCTGCAGTGTAGTAGTCCCAGTTGCTATTAGTGGATAATGGGCAGGCCTGCCTTTCTGTCTGCTGACAGTGGTCTTTCTCAGTCTGCTGCAGCTGGTAGTTTGCCTCAGCTGGCCCTTTCTGGTCAGAGCAGTGGCTTGTCTTGGGATCACTGTGGGTGGGGCCGCTCTCTGCCTGCTCTGCAGTGAGGGTGGGGCTGCATGGTTAATGGATGGGCGTGGCAGTTGTTGGGCTTTGGGGCAGGGCTCAGTGGTGAGTCCTGTGGGTGCCCCCTGGTGGCAGTGAGGTGCTCAGCGCCAGGCTTCTCCCGCCAGGAGGAAGAAGCTCTGGCAACTGACTCCTGCATGTACCTCCCCAGTCGGGCTGTGACAGGGCTGGGCAAGCTGGGAGAGCCTCCCTTTACCCACTGGACAGCAAAGTCTGATGCTGCTGAGCCAAGTGGGCTGGTGCACTGGCAGTGCACAGAGAAGCTCCTTGGAACTGAGCTGCTAGTTAGGGGGATGTAGCATCTGGGGCTCCTGAGAGTGCCTGACCTGCTGGGTGGAAGGCTGGGGAGGTATCCTCCATCTGCCCTTTCTCCTGTGGAGAGAGCTCCATGAAGCCCTTTCCCCTCTGGCACTCTTCCTACTGCTGGCAAATCTTTCACACTGACACCTCTACTTTGGGTCCCAGTGGTAGCAAAGGAGCGTGCCTGTCCTCCACAGGTGACTGGAGTCAGCCTCCAAAAGTGTTCCAACTGTCCCTGGTGTCCAACCCTTCTAATCACCGGAACCCAATGCAATGTGGGCTCATGTTCCTGAAGCAGCTCTCTGGGGCCAGGTGTACAGTGTTCCGCTCTGAGCACCTATCCCCTCCCCGTTCCTGCTTAATCACAGTGCTGCCACTTTATCCTTTTCTGTGTGGTCCTTTCTTCTTCCCCAGGTGTAGACGGTCTGTTTGCAGGCTTCAGGTAGTTTTCAGGGTCAATTGCATTTGCTGTAGTGTCTTCTGTGGAGTGTGTTTCCACCTTGCCTTCCTATCTGCCATCTTTTCCCCCCGCTCCAGCAGTTGTCTTACGGGGACACAACAGACAGCAGCAGAGCCCACCTGGGCCAGGAAAGCTGGCCCTAGACCCAGAAGAAACTGTTAGCACGCTCAACATGGCTGCCTCTGGGGAGTGGGCTATAGTTGTCTGGGTTGGGACCCAAGATTGTTGTTTTTGGTTATATGCATTTAGGACTGTTTGCTGTTTTAAACTGTGTATGCATTACTTTGACAAAAATAAAAGCAGTGATAATAAACTCTACGAGTGAGGAGAAAGTGTTCAGTCCATAGACTCCGGTATGGTTCTTTATGGCCAGTATCTTGTGTTCAGAGAGAACATCGTAACATGCAGCTGCTGAGAACTTAACAATAGCATCCGTTTCTGAGCACTCACTGTGAACAACAGCATCGTTTGTCTTAAACCCATTTCTCATGTTAACGCTCTGATAAGCCAGAAGCGAACAGCCCACATTTTCTGTCACAGGCCATTGCCAGCCACAACAGTCCCAGTGCAGTGCCGGCACGTGGTGGCTCCTGACTGCTCGCTGACATATGCACGGACATACCCAACTTTTAATTCTGAGGCAGCAGTGCATAATCACATATGTGATCCCAAACCTAAGAGCTTCTGGATTAGATTTGTTATTTATTATTTATTTCTCTTTGTTTACTTAAATTTGTTTTCGTGTCATTAGTCTACAATTACATGTGCAATATTATGGTTATTAAACTACCCCAATCATCAGGTCCCCCCCACTAACCCCATTACACTCACTGTCCATCAGTGTAGTGAGATGCTATAGAGTCACTACTTGTCTTCTCTGAGTTGTACAGCCCTCCCCGTGCCACCCCAACATTATATCTGCTAATCATAACGCCCCTTTTTGCCCCTTATCCCTCCCTTCCCACATATCTTCCCTAGACCCTTTTCCCTTTGGTAACTATTAGTCCATTCTTGGGTTCTGTGAGTCTGCTGCTGTTTTGTTCCTTCAGTTTTTTTCTTTGTTCTTATACTCCACGTATGAGTGAAATCATATGATACTTGTCTTTTTCGGCTTGGCTGATTTCACTGAGCATAATACCCTCTAGCTCCATCCATGTTGTTGCAAATGGTAGGATTTGTTTTCCTCTTATGGCTGAATAATATTCCATTGTGTATATGTACCACATCTTCTTAATCCATTCATCTACTGATGGACACTCAGGTTGCTTCCATTTCTTGGCTATTGTAAATAGTGCTGCGATAAACATAGGGGTGCATCTGCCTTTTTGAAACTGGGCTACTGTATTCTTAGGGTAAATTCCTAGGGGTGGGATTCCTGGGTCAAATGGTATTTCTATTTTGAGTTTTTTGAGGAACCTCCATACTGCTTTCCACAATGGTTGAACTAATTTGCATTCCCACCAGCAGTGTAGGACGGTTCCCTTTTCTCCACATCCTCGCCAACATTTGTTGTTGTCTGTGTTTTGGATGTTGGCCATCCTCACTGGTGTGAGGTGATATCTCATTGTGGTTTTAATCTGCATTTCTCTGATGACCAGCGATGTGGAGCATCTTTTCATGTGCCTGTTGGCCATCTGAATTTCTTCTTTAGAGAAGTGTCTATTCATGTCCTGTGCCCATTTCTTAATTGGATTATTTGCTTTTTGTTTGTTACGGTGCGTGAGTTCTTTATATATTTTGGATGTCAACCCCTTATCAGATACGTCATTAATGAATATATTCTCCCATACTGTAGGATGTCTTTTTGTTCTACTGATGTTGTCCTTTGCTGTACAGAAGCTTTTCAACTTGATATTGTCCCACTTGTTCATTTTTGCTTTTGGTTCCCTTACCCGGGGAGATATGTTCATGAAGAAGTCACTCATATTTGTGTCCAAGAGATTTTTGCCTATGTTTTTTTCTAAGAGTTTTATGGTTTCATGACTTACATTCAGGTCTCTGATCCACCTTGAGTTTACCTTTGTGTATGGGGTTAGACAGTAGTCCACTTTCATTCTCTTACATAAAGCTTGTCCAGTTTTTCCAACACCAGCTGCTGAAGAGGCTGTCATCTCCCCATTGTATATCCAAGGCTCCTTTATCAAATATTAATTGACTGTAGATGTTTGGGTTAATGTTTGGATTTTCTGTTCTGTTCCACTGGTCTGTGGGTCTGTTTTTGTGCCAATACCAAATTGTCTTGATTACTGTGGCTTTGTAGTAGAGCTTGAAGTCAGGGAGCATAATTCCCCGTTTGATTCCTCCTTCTCAGGATTGCTTTGGCTATTCGGGGTCTTTTGTGGTTCCATATGAATTTTAGAATTATTTGTTCCAGTTCATTGAAGAAAGCTGTTGGTAGTTTGATAGGGATTGCGTTGAATCTGTAGATTGCTTTAGGTAGTTTAGCCATTTTGACAATATTTATTCTTTCTAGCCAAGAGCATGGAATGCATTTCCATTTGATAACGTCCTCTTTAATTTCTCTTAGGAGTGTCTTGTAGTTTTTAGAGTACAGGTCTTTCACTTCCTTTGTTAGGTTTATTCCTAGGTATTTTATTCTTTTTGTTGAAATTGTGAATGAAATTGTTTTTCTGATTTCTCTTTCTGTTAGTTCATCGTTAGCGTATAGGAAAGCAGCAGATTTCTCTGCGTTAATTTTGTATCCTGCAACTTTGCTGAATGCAAGATATTAGTTCTAGTAGTTTTGGAGTAGAGTCGTTAGGGTTTTTTATGTACAGTATCATGTCATCTGCAAATAGTGACAATTTGACTTCTTCTTTACCAATCTGGATGCCTTGTATGTCCTTGTTTTGTCTGATTGCCGTGGCTAGGACCTCCAGTACTATGTTGAATAACAGTGGAGAGAGTGGGCATCCTTGTCTTGTTCCCGATCTTAGATGAAAAGCTTTCAGCTTCTCGCTGTTAAGTATAATGTTAGCTGTAGGTTTGTCATATATGGCCTTTATGATGTTGAGGTACTTGCCGTCTATACCCATTTTGTTGAGAGTTTTAATCATGAATTGATGCTGAATTTTGTCAAATGCTTTTTCAGTATCTATGGAGATGATCATGTGGTTTTTGTTCTTCTTTTTGTTGATGTGGTGGATGATTTTGATGGATTTTCGAATGTTGTACCATCCTTGCATCCCTGGGATGAATCCCACTTGATCATGGTGTATGATCCTCTTGATGTATTTTTGAATTCGGTTTGCTAATATTTTGTTGAATATTTTTGCATTTACGTTCATCAGGTAAATTGGTCTGTAATTTTCTTTTTTGGTGAGGTCTTTGCCTGGTTTTGGTATTAGAGTGATGCTGGCTTCATAGAATGAGTTTGGAAGTATTCCCATCTCTTCTATTGTTTGAAAAACTTTAAGGAGAATGGGTGTTATTTCTTCTCTATGTGTATGGTAGAATTCAGAGGTGAATCCATCTGGTCCGGGGTTTTTGTTCTTGGGTTGTTTTTTGATTACCGATTCAATTTCGTTGCTGGTGATTGGTCTGTTTAGTTTTTCTGTTTCTTGCTTGGTCAGTCTCGGAAGGTTGTATTTTTCTAAGTTGTCCATTTCTTCTAGGTTTTCCAGCTTGTTAGTATATAGATTCTCATAATATTGTCTTATAATTCTTTGTATTTCTGTGGGTCCCGTCGTTGTTTTTCCTTTCTCATTTCTGATTCTGTTTATGTGTGTAGATTCTCTTTTTCTCTTAATGAGTCTGGCTAGGGCTTTATCTATTTTGTTTATCTTTTCAAAGAACCAGCTCTTGGTTTCATTGATTTTTTTCTATTGTTTTATTCTTCTCAATTTTATTTATTTCTTCTCTGATCTTTATTATGTCCCTTCCTCTGCTGACTTTGGGCCTCATTTGTTCTTTTTTTTCCAATTTCAGTAATTGTGTCTTTAGACTCTTCATTTGGGAATGTTCTTCCTTCTTTAAATAGGGCTGGATTGGAATATACTTTCCTCTTAGAACTGCCTTTGCTGCGTCCCACAGAAGTTGTGGCTTTGTGTTATTGTTGTCATTAGTTTCCATATATTCTTTGAATTCTGTTTTGATTTGGTCATTAACCCATTGATTCATTAGGAGAATGTTGTTAAGTCTCCATGTATTTGTGAACCTTTTTGATTTCTTTCTAAAATTTATTTCTAGTTTTATACCTTTGTGATCTGAGAAGTCGGTTAGTAGAATTTCAATGTTTTTGAATTTATTGAGGTTCTTTTTGTGGCCTAGTATGTGGTCTATTCTGGAGAATGTTCCATGTGCACTTGAGAAGGATGTGTATCCTGTTGCTTTTGGGTGTAGAGTTCTGTAGATGTCTGTTAGGTCCATCTGTTCTAGTGTGTTGTTTAGTACCTCCGTGTCTCTACTTATTTTCTATCCGGTTAATCTGTCCTTCTGCGTGAGTGGTGTGTTGAAGTCTCCTAAAGTGAATGCATTGCTTTCTGTTTCCTCCTTTAATTCTGTTAGTATTTGTTTCACATATGCTGGCGCTACTGTGTTGGGTGCATATATATTTAGAATGGTTATATCTTCTTGTTGGATTGACCCATTTATCATTATGTAGTGTCCTTCTTTATCTGTTGCTACTTTCTTCGTTTTGAAGTCTATTTTGTCTGATACAAGTACTGTAACACCTGTTTTTTTCTCCTTGTTGTTTGCATGAAATATCTTTTTCCATCCCTTCACTTTTAGTGTGTGTATGTCTTTGGGTTTAAAGTGAGTCTCTTGAAGGCAGCATATAGATGGGTCTTGTTTTTTCATCCATTCAGTGACTATGTCTTGACTGGTGCGCTCAGTCCGTTTACATTTAGGGTGATTATGAATAGGTATGTACTTATTGGCATTGCAGGTTTCAGATTTGTGCTTCCCAAAGGTTTAAGTTTATCTTCTCTACTATGTAAAAGTCTAACAACTCACTTAATATGCTATTACAAACACAATCTAAAGGTTTTTTTTTTGTTTGTTTCCATCTTTTTCTTCCTCCTCCATTCTTTAAATATTAGGTATCATATTTTTTACTGTTTGTCTATCCTTTGATTGACTTTAGGGATAGTTAATTTAATTTTGCATTTTCTTAGTTATTAGCTGTTCTATTTTATTTACTGTGGTTTTATTACCTCTGGTGACAGCTATTAAACCATAGGAACACTTCCATGTATAGCAGTCCCTCCAAAATACACTGTATAGAGATGGTTTGTGGGAGGCATATTCTCTCAGCTTTTGCTTATCTGGGAATTGTTTATTCCCTCCTTCAAATTTAAATGATATTCTTGCCGGATTAAGTAATCTTGGTTCAAGGCGCTTCTGCTTCATTGCATTAAATACATCATGCCACTCCCTTCTGGCCTGTAAGGTTTCTGCTGAGAAGTATGATGAGAACATGATGGGTTTTCCTTTTTATGTGATCTTATTTCCCTCTCTGGTTGCTTTTATTGTCTGTCCTTATCCTTGATCTTTGCCATTTTAATTACTATATGTCTTGCTGTTTTCTTCCTTCGGTCCCTTGTTTTGGGAGATCTGCGCACCTCCATGGCCTGAGAGACTATCTCCTTCCCCAGATTTGGGAAGTTTTCAGCAATCACCTCCTCAAAGACACTTTCTATCCCTTTTTTCTCTCTCTTCGCCTTATGGTACCCCTATTATGCGAATATTGTTCCGTTTGAATTGGTCACACAGTTCTGTTAATATTCTTTCATTCTTAGAAGTCCTTTTTTATCTCTGTGCCTCAGCTTCTTTGTACTCCTCTTCTCTAGTTTCTATTTCATTTATCGTCTCCTCCACTGTATCGAATCTGCTTTTAATATCCTCCATTGTGCTCTTCAACGATTGGATCTCCGACTGGAATTCATTCCTGAGTTCTTGAATATCTTTCTGTACCTTCATGAGCATGTTAATGATTTTTATTTTGAACTCCCTTTAAGGAAGAGTCATGAGGTTGATGTCATTTAAATCTTTCTCAGGAGTTGTATTAATAATTTTACTCTGAACCAGGTTCCTTTGGTGTTTCATATTTGTATATGGTGCCCTTTAGTGCCCAGAAGCTCTTCTCCCTGGAGCTGCTCATCCCCTGTAGCAATGTCGGGGGGTCGCAGGGGAGTGGTATTGGTGCCTGGGGGGAGGAAAGAGCTGTTTCCTGGTTCCTGGCTGCCATCCCTGTCTCCACTGCCTGAACCAGTGGGTTGAGCACACAGGTATAAGCCTCTGTGCTTTGCATTTTTAGTTGCTGTAGACAGATCTTCCCTCTGGCTGCCCTAATGCCAGGGTAGGGTTTCCCGGTTTGGAAGCCCGGTGGGGCTGGCCAGGAGAAAAGCACATTAGTCTGCCTGTCACGGAAGGGGTTCTTGGAGTTGTGTAGGCAGCCATGGAGCTGGAGCACTTGAAGATTGTGAAAGCTCCCAATCTGCTGGGCAGAGTGCACCCAGACAATTTTGTCTGCCTGTCCTTTCTCCTGAGCAGTAAGCTCTGTGCAATCCTTGCCCCTTTAGCAGTCCTCTTGCTAAGGGCTTCTTTGTTAGGAAGTCTCTCAGACTGCCCGCCTTTCTTTTATCCCAGAGCAGCTGGATATGGATTCCTGCTTTCCACAAGCAGCTGTAATCTTAGTCTCTCCAGGAATTCTGCCTGTCTTCGCTTTCCAACCCCCTAATTACAAGAGTATCATGCAAGCACCATGAAATGTAGGTTTGTGCTCCTAGAGGACATCTCCGGAGTTAGGTATTCAGCAGTCTCAGTTCTCCACTCCCTCTCTGCTCTGTTTGTGTTCCTCCTGCCTGTGAGCTGGGGTAGGGGAAGGGCTTGGATTCCGCAGGACCACAGCTTTAGTACATTACCCTTTTCCGTGAGGGCTGCTCTTGTCTCTAGGTGTGTGCAGTTTGTTGCCGTCCTCTTTCCTGTTGCTCTTTCAAGAGTAGTTGTATTAGTCATATTTTCATATTATATGCGGTTTTAGGAGGAAGCCTCTGTCTCACCTGTCACGCCGCCATCTTTAATCCCCTTATTTATTGTTTTTAGTTGCATATGTAAATTATGCACATGGTATGAAACTCAAAAGGAGAGTCTTGGTGAAAAGAGGTCGTTATTTCTCGCGTGTTGCTGCATGAGCAGTCTCTGTTCAGAAGCACACAGGTAAATCTGTTCCCAGTGGTCTCTAGATGCTCTCTGCACCTCGCTGTCTACACACAGCAGTACATCTCGAATGTCAGGGAGCATATGCATTAGGGCCCATAGGGTGTGTGGTTTCATTTTGGGTCTGCCTGGTTCTCTGTACACAGCCGTCCCTATGTTTAACCAGGGATGTAGGAAGGCATGTTTAATTCGTCTCTCGCCATCACATGCATATTACTACTCCTGTAGAATAAATCTCAGGAATAGTGTTTCTGGGTGTGAGGCTAGGTTCTTTTTGACATGACAGGCATTTCAGGCTGCCCTTGTGGAGCGTTTAGGCTAGTGTGTACAGTTGGTGCTCTGTGGGAGGATCAGCACTGTTCTTACCCCAAGGAGCACCAGGTAACCATTGATCTTTGTTCTTTGCCCCTTGATGGTGTGAAGATGTTTCGGTCAGTTTGTCCCCCGAGGCCAAGTACTTTTTTAATGGCCTGAATCAGACTTTTTGAAGTCTCCTGTAGCCAGCTTCCTGTTGGTGGTGGGCAGTTCCCTTACACATTTGCTGCAGCTCACTATGGTAGGCGAGTTTGCCCTTGCTGTGACCTTACTTGTAAGGATCCCCTGTTGGTCATCTGTCTTTGTCCAGAGATGTCTTAGTTCTCTGCTATTGGAGGTGACGTTTGACAAAGTACTTGGGCTGTGCTGTTAGAATGGGAGAAAAGTTGTGTTGGGCATACTTGCCCACAGATGGGGACCTAAGGGCCTTCTGTCCCCACCTTCTCACCACTGAGGCTTGTCGCACCTGCAGAACACCAGCCACCTTCATGGCTGGCTAGTCTGCTGATGACTGGCTGGCAGCTGTAGGGTTAAGTTTAGACCCTTACCGTGTCCGATAGAGCCAGGCTTCTGAAGCCAGAATTTCGGGACAGGATTCATGCGTTCCTTGAGCAGATGCATCCTGCATGCAGATCGGAGCCACAGCTCCTTCATGCCTTGGGCCTCAGACCACACGTGCTGCCCCGTTGGGACCCAGGGTGGTAATGACTGGTGGTGTGAGGTGCACACTCTGAGGAGACTGGTGTCTGTCAGGTGTCCTCCCCAGGCAGGCTGCCCCTGGGTGGTGTGGGTCCGTAGGACCACTGAGACCTAGGGACACATGCCTGCTGCTGGCCCTTGACCCTTGGTAGTGCTACCTGCTATCCCCTTGGTCCTGGGTGCTGTCCCGTGCTGGCCACTTCCAAGTTCAGATGTTCTGTGAGCTCTAGGGGAGAAGCTGGCAAGTCAGTGCGGTGGGATTGGCAAATGCAGGCCTAGTGTTTGCAGTTCTCCCCAGGGGAGAGTGCCTGCCTTTCTCAGAATATGAGGACGGCACCTCAGGGCTGCAGGCTGCCACCGCAGGAGGGACAGCAGTGTCCTAGCTTGTTCAAAGCCTGGCTTTCCACCTTCCATCCACTGTGTGTTGGGATCCCTTTGTGAGGCCATGGGGTGAGCCAGGAGACAGGCCCAGGGCTTCTGTGCTGGGCAAACATGGCTCAGGCCTCCTGTCCCTGCAGCTGACGTGTCCATGTGGCCCTGAGAGAGGGCTGTGGGCATGCTGTTGTCCCTGGGATGTGAGTGGCCCCTGAAGTGTTGGGAGAGAACGTGTTGATCACGTCTGTGGCTGCACATGCTGACCTTGAGCCTCTCAAGAGTCCGTCTGGTCACCTCGGTGTCCTCCTAGGCGCACAGGAGCCACGCTGGAGATGAGGTGGAGACCTCCTCCTCTGGGGAGCACACCAGCCCTGTTCCCAGCGGCTGAGTGCCTGCTCTCCCAGGGCCCTGTGTCCCCTGGTCTCTGAGTGCCGGGTGTTGCCAGTAACCCTTCCAGGCTCTTTGTTCCCACTTATCCCCAAGAGTCGGGTATCTTCTGGCTCTCTGAGGGGCAGGGGCAGCGTGGGGCTCCCTGCATTCCACGGAAGACCCCAACCAGCTGGCTTTGGGGCCTTTTGTAGAAACCTTTATCTGCAGCTCAGCACGGCAGCTCTGCGTCCTGTGTTCAGTGCGGGTCTGCCCCTGCTGAGCTTCTGAGGGCTCTGCTGACAGCACAGGAGCCTCTGCACATGTGCTTATCCAGTCAAGGCCCTGTCCTCCGCCCTGGGACCCATCCTCTCCTGGGACCAGCTGTCCCCGATGGTGCTGCACTGTGCAGGTCTAGCAGCAGCAGGGGCATTGGGGGCAGACCCAAGGAGGCCAGGTGGTGTAGTGCACCTATGCCCCCCGGCCTGTGTGCCCTTCCCAAGCAGGGTGTGTGGGTGTGTGCATGCACGTGTGGCTTGGGGGGACCATTGCCCAGGGACCATGGGCAAGCCACGTGTGCTGGCCTGCAGTGTTGAGGACATCAGATTGTCTGGTGCACCTACCAGGTATCCCCACCCCCGTCCCGGGTTCTGCCCTCCCACCAGGGCCCAGGCTCTGCTGTGGGCAGCCTGTGGATCAAGGCCAGTCTGTAGGTGTTGGTGAGCTGGTGTGGGGCTCACTGTGCTTCACCAGCAGCTGTTTTGGAGGGATTTTCTGCTCTTTGGGTTATGGTGCTGAGCTCAGCGACACGCCCCTGTGGGGAGGCAGGAGTGGCCATGGGAGGCAGTGGACTCTGTCCTCCTCCACCCAATGGGCACCAGGGCTGGTGGAGCCTGGACCTCATGGTGCATCACGTTTATGCCCGGAGCTGTGCCCTTGACTCTGTGCTGGGTAGTCAGGGTAGTCACACTGTGGCCCTTCCGCTTCACCTGGAGGTGGGTGTGCCCATCTCCTGACGTGTCTGGGGGCGCTGTGTATTGTAGGGCTGGTGGGGGCCTCCCAGTAGGAGGGGGAAGCTACTGTAAGAGCTGTCCAGGAGGCACACTGTCCCATCTGGAATTGGACAAGGATGAGAGCTGCAGTTTCACGTTATTGATCAAAGTTGATTTTTACATTGATTTAAAAAAATTTTTACACTGATATTTACACAGTGTAACGATATTTTACACTGGAAAAATCTTAAATGAGTGAGGACACCACATGAAGAAGGTAGAATCCTTTTTGGAGACCTGTGACCCTGGGTCTGAAGCATGGCGGCACTAAGAGAAAGGTGAGCCAGTAGTGGGTGGCACCGTGCCCCCCGCTGTGTGTGCGGGGGCAATCCCTGTGCAGCCCGGGCCCTTGTATTTCAGCAAAGCACTAAAGCTAAGAGTAATATCAGTAACGATTCCAAAAGATTTTAGCAAATTAAATAATGGAGTAAAGCCAATAAATATAAAAAATGTATTTTGGTAGAATATATATAACATAAAATCTATTTTAACCTTAGTTTAAGTGTGTAATTTAGGGCATTAAGAATGTTCACCCAACTGTACAGCCATCCCCACCACCCATGTCCAGAACCTTCCCATCTTCTCAAAGTGAAGGAGGGAGTTAACTCCCCATATCCTCCCGTAGCCCCTGAACCCATCTGCTTTCTGGCTTTATAAATTTGACTACTAAAGGGACCTCACAGAAGTGGAATCATACGGTATTTATTGTTTTGTGATGGGGTTATATCACTCAACATATACGTCCTCAAGATTCATCCACTTTGGAGCAGGTGTCAAAATCTGCCTTTTTAAGGCTGAATACTATTCCATCATGTGTATATATAGAGCACATTTTATTTATCCATTCATTCATCAATGGGCATTGGGGTTTTCTATCCACTGACCATTGTGAGTAATGCTGCTATGAACACGGGGGTGCAAACATCCCTTTGAGGCCCTGCTTTCAATTCCTGTGAAGTGGGATCGCTGTATTATTTGGTAGTTCTATTTTTCCTGTTTTGAGGGACCACCATGCTGTTTTCCACAGAGGCTGCACCAGTTTACATTCCCACAAACAGTGTACAAGGGTTCCAGTTGCTGCACATCCTTGCCAATATGTTATTTTCTGTTCTGGTGGTAGTCATTAAGCTGGGTGTGGAATAGAATCTTTTGGTTTGATGTGCATTTCCCTAGTTTCTAGTGATACTAAGCATCTTCTTTTGTGTTTATTGGCCATCTTTGTGCTTTACGACATGTCTTCTTTGGAGAAATGTCTATTTAAGTCTTTTGCTCATTCGGTAATCAGGTTTTTGTTCTTGTTGAGTTGTAGGAATTCTTTATATATTCTGGATGTTGTTAACTCCTTATCAGATACATGACAGCAGATATTTTCTCTCACTGGTGGGTTGTCCTTGCACAGTATTGTATCTTTTGATGTACAAACATTTTTAATTTTGATGAAGTTCAATTTATCTTTTTTCTTTTGTTGCCTGTGTTTTTGTTGTCATCCAAGAGATCACTGCTCAATCCAATGTCATGAAGCTTTTCCTCTATGATTTGTTTCATGAGACTTAGGTCTTAAAATGGGTGTTTGATCCACTTGAATTGAATTTTGTATATGGTGTTAGGTAAGGGTAACAACTTTATTCATTTGTATGTTCATTTCCAGTTTTCCTAGCACCACTCATGGAAACGACTGTCCTTTCCCCATTAAATGTTCTTGGTCTCCCCTTGTCAAAAAACAATGGACCATAAATGTGAGGTTTGCTTCCAGGCTCTGGATTCTGTTGCATTGGTCTGTATGTCTGTCCTTATGCCAGGAACACACTGGTTGCTTATTGTAGCTTTGTAGTAAGTTTTAAAATCAGGATGTGTGAGGACAGAGAAATTTAATACTGATAAATATAAGCAAATGCCTGCATTTGGTTTATATGAGCAAATAAGAGAATGGAAAGGCCTCAGCTGACAGCAGGGGATGGGAAGGCCATGATGACTGATATGGAAACGTGCTGGAATGTCCACTGGTGACAAGTTCAGTATAAGCCATAGTTAGATATACTGCTTGTTAATGCTCTGCTGGGGGCTTCCAGCCCTGTAGAGGGTGGGAAACCAGCACACAGTTGAGCTGATTCCCTCTCCCTCACCCCACCACAGAGAAGATTAAATCTAACACTTTTCAGGATGAGTGTGCATTTCCCTTGGGAACTGCTGGGCACTGATGGTTTTTGAAAGCAGCTGTTCTATGCCCAAACTCAGCTGCACGTGCCCTGCGCTCTGTGCTTCAGCAGCTCCTCCCTCCATGGGGGCAGGCAGTCACCTTCACAGCAGTAGGTGGATGGATTGGGGGTGACCTCTTGGCTCCTCAGTTGGAGAGACCACCTGCCAACAAAAGAGTTTGATTTCTTTCTTCCTGACCCATAGCTTTTATTTCCTTTTCTTGTTTCATTGCATTAGCTAGGACTTCCAAATTGATGTTGAAAAGCAGGGGGGAGAGGAGACACCCTTGCTTTGTTCCTATCTTAGGTGATCTTCAAGCAACTCACCATTAAGTGTATTAACTATAGGTTTTCTGTAGACCGCTGTTATCAGGTTGAGGAAGTTGCCTGTCATCCCTAGTCTGCTGAGACTATTCGCAGGGATGAGTGCTGGGCATGTGAGGTGCTTCCTCTGCATCTGTAAATGTGACCATGTGCTTTTTCTTCCTTAGCCTGTGGGTGTGGTGGCTTGCATGGATTTAGTTTTGAATGTTGAACCAATCTTGCCTACATGAGATAAATTTTACTTGTACATGGTATATAATTCTTACACACTGTTGGATTCGGTTTGCTAATATTTTGTTGAGGACTTTTGGATCTGTGTTCACGAGAGACATTGGTCTCTAATTTTTCTTTTCTCACCATCTCTGGTTTGGATACTGGGGTAGTGCTTGCTGCCTGCCTCATCGAATAGGTTAGGATGTGTTTTTTCTTTTTTTTTTTTTTTTTTTCGCTTTTCTGAAAAAGTTTATAGGGAATTGGTATAATTTCTCCCTTACATTTAGTGGAATTCAGCAGTGAGCCTGCCTCCTGGCGCTTTGTGTTTGGGAAGGTTATTGATTATTGATTCAGTTTATTTAATACATCTTATGTCCTTTCAGATTATCCACTTTGCCTGTGTGAATTTTGGTAGGTTGTGTCTTTCAAGGACTCCATGTGATCTGAGAATGTATTGTATGATTTCTGTTCTTACAACCTTTCTAAGGTGTGTTTTCTGGTCCAGGATGTGCTCTGTCCTGGTGAGCGTTCATGGGAGCCTGAGAGGGACGTGTGCTCTGCTGTCGCTGGGTGAGTCATCGACGGGTGTCCTTCTGTCTGGGTGACTGAGGCTGCTGTGTTTGCCTCCGTCCTGCTGACTTTGCACCAGCTAGTCGCAGCTGGGGAAGGGTGTGCCCTCCGTGCCCTGCAGTGCGGGCAGGTTTACCTGGTGTAGTTGGACATGCTGTTGCGAGGTGCACAACGCCAAGGATGGTCTTGTCTCCTGGAGAAGTGACTCCCTTACTATTATGTGATGCGCCTCTTCAAAGTGGATTTCCTGCAGGCAGCAGCAGATAGTTGAATTTATTTATTATTTATTTATTTTATCATTTTATTTTGGTATCATTAATGTACAATTACATAAGCAATATTATGATTACTAGACTCCCCCCATTATCAAGTCCCCACCACATACCCAATTACAGTCACTGTCCATCAGCATAATAAGATGCTATACAATCACTACTTGTCTTCTCTCTGTTATACTGCCTTCCCTGTGAACCCCCCGCTACATTATGTGTGCTAATCGTAATGCCCCTTTCCCCCCCTTATCCCTCCCTTCCCACCCATCCTCCCCAGTCCCTTTCCCTTTGGTAACTAACTTAAATCCATTCTTGGGTTCTGGAGTCCGCGGCTGTTTTGCTCCTTCAGTTTTTCCTTTGTTCTTATACTCCACAGATGAGTGAAATCATTTGATACTTGTCTTTCTCTGCTTGGCTTCTGTCTTTTTTTTTTTATTAAGGTATTATTGATATACATTCTTATGAAGGTTTCACATGAAAAAACAATGTGGTTACTACATTTACCCATATTATCAAGTCCCCACTCATACCGCAGTTCATTCACTGTGCCATCAGGGTAGTAAGATGACACAGATTCACTGTTTGCCTTCTCTGTGCTCCACTGTTTTCCCCGTGATTCCCCACACCATGTGTACTAAACATAATACCCCACAATCCCCTTCTCCCAAACTCCCACCCACCGTCCCACACCCCACTCCCTCCTTTGGTAACCACTAGTTCCTTCTTGGAGTCTCTGAGTCCGCTACTATTTTGTTCCTTCGGTTTCCTTCGTTGTTATACTCCGCAAATAAGGGAAATCATTTGGCACTTGTCTTTCTCTGCCTGGCTTATTTCACTGAGCATAATGCCCTCTAGCTCCATCGATGTTGTTGCAAATGGTAGGATTTGTTTTCTTCTTATGGCTGAATAATATTCCATTGTGTATATGTATCACATCTTCTTTATCCATTCATCTACTGAAGGACACTTAGGTTGTTTCCATTTCTTGGCTATTGTAATAGTGCTGCCATAAATGTAAGGTTTTTCAAACTGTGCTGCTGCATTCTTAGGGTAAATTACTAGGAGTGGAATTCCTGGGTCAAATGGTATTTCTATTTTGAGTTTTTTGAGGAACCTCCATACTGCTTTCCACAATGGTTGAACTAATTTACATTCCCACTAGCAGTGTAGGAGGGTTCTCCTTTCTCCAAATCCTCACGAACATTTGTTGTTGTATGTCTTTTGGATGGCAGCCATCCTAACTGGTGTGAGGTGATATCTCGTTGTGGTTTTAATTTGCATTTCTCTGATGATTAGCATTGTGGAGCACTATTGGTGTGCCTCTTGACCATCTGAATTTCTTCTTTGGAGAAGTGTCTGTTCAGCTCCTCTGCCCATTTTCTAATTGGCTTATTTGCTTTTTGTTTGTTGAGGTGTGTGAGGTCTTTATATAGTTTGGATGTCAACCCCTTATCGGATATGTCATTTATGAATATATTCTCCCATACTGTAGGATGTCTTTTTGTTCTATTGATGGTGTCCTTTGCTGTACAGAATGAAGCTTTTTAGTTTGATATAGTCCCACTTGTTCATTTTTGCTTTTGTATCCCTTGCCTAGGCAGATATGTTCATGAAGTAGTTGCTCATGTTTATGTACAAGAGATTTTTGCCTATGTTGTCTCCTAAGAGTTTTATGGTTTCATGTCTTACATTCAGGTCTTTGATCCATTTTGAGTTTACTTTTGTTTATGGAGTTAGACAATAACTAAGTTTCATTCTCTTACATGTAGCTGTCTAGTTTTTGCAACACCAGCTGCTGAAGAGGCTGTCATTTCCCCATTGTATATGCATGGCTCTTTTATCGTATATATATATTTTTATATTTATTTTGGTATCATTAATCTACAATTACATGTACAATATTATGGTTATTAAACTACCCCCTTCATCAGGCCCCTCCCACCAACCCCATTACAATCACTGTCCATCAGCATAGTCAGATGCTATAGAATCACTACATGTCTTCTCTGAGTTGTACAGCCCTCCCCGTGCCCCCCCAACAATACATCTGCTAATCGTAATGCCCCTTCTTCCCCCTTATCGCTCCCTTCCCACCCAACTTCCCCAGTCCCTTTCCCTTTGGTAGCTATTAGTCCGTTCTTGGGTTCTGTGAGTCTGCTGCTCTTTGTTCCTTCAGTTTTTCTCTTTGTTCTTATACTCCACATATGAGTGAAATCATTTGATACTTGTCTTTTCCAGCTTGGCTTATTTCACTAAGCATAACACCGTCAAGCTCCATCCATGTTATTGCAAATGGTAGGATTTGTTTTCTTCTTATGGCTGAATAATATTCCATTGTGTATATGTACCACATCTTCTTAATCCATTCATGTACTGATGGACACTTGGGTTGCTTCCATTTCTTGGCTATTGTAAATAGTGCTGCGATAAACATAGGGGTGCATCTATCTTTTTCAGTTTGGGCTGCTGAATTCTTAGGGTAAATTTCTAGGAGTGGGATTCCTGGGTCAAATGGTATTTCTATTTTGAGTTTTTTGAGGAACCTCCATACTGCTTTCCACAATGGTTGAAGTAATTTGCATTCCCACCAGCAGTGTAGGAGGGTTCCCTTTTCTCCACATCCTCACCAACATTTGTTGTTGTTTGTGTTCTGGATGTTGGCCATCCTCACTGGTGTGAGATGATATCTCATTGTGGTTTTAATTTGCATTTCTCTGATGATTAGCGATGTGGAGCATCTTCTCATGTGCCTGTTGGCCATCTGAATTTCTTCTTTGGAGAAGTATCTATTCATGTCCTCTGCCCATTTCTTTTTTTTTTTCTTAAATAATTAATTTTGGTATCGTTAATCTACAATTGCATGTACAATATTATGGTTATTAAACTACCCCATTCATCAAGTCCCCCAACAACCCTATTACAGTCACTGTCTATCAGTGAGGTAAGATGCTACAGAATCACTACCTGTCTTCTCTGAGTTGTACAGCCCTCCCGTGCCCCCCAATATTACATCTGCTAATCGTAATGCCCCTTTTTCTCCCTTATCCCTCCCTTCCCACCCATCTTCCCCAGTCCCTTTCCCTTTGGTAACTGTTAGTCTGTTCTTGGGTTCTGTGATTCTGCTGCTGTTTTGTTCCTCCAGATTTTTCTTTGTTCTTATACTTCACATATGAGTGAAATCATTTGATACTTGTCTTTTTCAGCTTGACTTATTTCACTGAGCATAATACCGTCTAGCTCCATTCATGTTGTTGCAAATGGTAGGATTTGTTTTCCTCTTATGGCTGAATAATATTCCATTCTGTATATATACCACATCTTCTTTATCCATTCATTTACTGATGGACACTTAGGTTGCTTCCATTTCTTGGCTATTGTAAATTGTGCTGCAATAAATACAGGAGTGCATCTGTCTTTTTGAAATTGGGCTGCTGCATTCTAAGGGTAAATTCCTAGGAATGGGATTCCTGGGTCAAATGGTATTTCTATTTTGAGTTTTTTGAGGAACCTCCATACTGCTTCCCACAATGGTTGAACTAATTTGCATTCCCACCAGCAGTGTAGGAGGGTTCCCTTCTCTCCACATCCTCGCCAACATTTGTTGTTGTTTGTGTTTTGGATGTTGGCCATCCTGACTGGTGTGAGGTGATATCTCATTGTGGTTTTAATCTGCATTTCTCTGATGATTAGTGATGTGAAGTATCTTTTTATTTGCCTGTTGGCCATCTGAATTTCTTCTTTAGAGAAGTGTCTATTCATGTCCTCTGCCCATTTCTTAATTGGATTATTTGCTTTTTGTTTGTTGAGGTGCGTGAGTTCTTTATATATTTTGGATGTCAACCCCTTATCGGATATCTCATTTATGTATACATTATCCCATACTGTAGGATGTCTTTTTGTTCTACTGATGGTGTCCTTTGCTGTACAGAAGCTTTTCAGCTTGATATAGTCCCACTTGTTCATATTTCCTTTTGTTTCCCTTGCCTGGGGAGATATGGTCATGAAGAAGTTGCTCTTATGTCCAAAATTTTTTGCCTGTGTTTTTTTCTAAGAGTTTTATGGTTTCATGACTTACATTCAGGTCTTTGATCCATCTTGAATTTACTTGGGTATCGGGTTAGACAGTAGTTCAGTTTCATTCTCTTACATGTACCTTGTCCAGTTTTTCCAACACCAGCTGCTGAAGAGGCTGTCATCTCCCCATTGTATATCCAAGGCTCCTTTATCATATATTAATTGAATGTATATATTTGGTTTAATGTCTGGATTTTCTTTTCTGTTCCACTGGTCTGTAGGTCTGTTTTTGTGCCAACACCGAATTGTCTTGATTACTGTAGCTTTGTAGTAGCGCTTTTATTCTGGGAATGTAATTCACCCTGTTTTATTCTTCCTTCTCAGGATTGCTTTTGCTATTCGGGGTCTTTTGTGGTTCCATATGAATTTTAGAACTATTTGTTCCAGTTCATTGAAGAATGCTGTTGGTATTTTGATAGGAATTGCATTGAATGTGTAGATTGCTTTAGGTAGTATATCCATTTTGACGATGTTTATTCTTCCTAGCCAAGAGCATGGGATGAATTTCCATTTGTTATTGTCGTCTTTAAATTTCTTAGGAGTATCTTGTAGTTTTCATGGTATAGGTCTTTCACTTCCTTCGTGAGGTTTATTCCTAGGTATTTTATTCTTTTTGATGCAATTGTGAATGGAATTGTTTCCCTGATTTCTCTTTCTACTAGTTCATCTTTTGTGCATAGGAAAGGAACAGATTTCTGTGTGTTAATTTTGTATCCTGCAAGTTTGCTGAATTCAGATATTAGTTCTAGTAGTTTTGGAGTGTAGTCTTTAGGGTCTTTTATGTACAATATCATATCATCTGCAAATAGTGACAATTTGACTACTTCTTTACCAATCTGGATGCCTTGTATTTCTTTGTTTTGTCTGATTGCCGTGGCTAGGACGTCCAGTAGTATGTTGAATAACAGTGGAGAGAGTGGGCACCCCTGTCTTGTTCCCCATCTTAGATGAAAAGCTTTCAGCTTCTTATTGTTAAGTATGATGTTGGCTGTTGGTTTGTCATAAATGGCCTTTATTATGTTGAGGTACTTGCCCTATATACCCATTTTGTTGAGAGTTTTTATCATAAATGGATGTTGAATTTTGTCAAATGCTTTTTCAGGGTCTATGGAGATGACCATGTGGTTTTTTGTTCTTTTTGTTTGTGTAGTGGATGATGTTGATGGATTTTCAAATGTTGTACCATCCTTGCACCCCTGAGATGAATCCCACTTGATCATGGTGTATAATCTTCTTGATGTATTTTTGAATTCGGTTTACTAATTTTTTTTAGTATTTTTGCATCTATATTCATTAGAGATATTGTTCTGTAAATTTCTTTTTTGCTGATGTCATGCTGGCTTCATAAAATGAGTTTAGAAGTATTCCCTCCTCTTCTGTTTTTTAGAAAACTTTAAGGAGAATCGGTATTATTTCTTCTTTATATGTTTGGTAAAATTCAGAAGTGAATCCATCTGACTCGGGCGTTTTGTTCTTAGGTAGTTTTTTTGATTAGCAATTTAATTTCTTTGCTGGTAATTGGTCTGTTTAGGTTTTCTCTTTCTTGTTTGGTCAGTCTTGGATGGTTATATTGTCTAAGAAGTCGTCCATTTCTTCTATGTTTTCCTGCTTGTTATCATACAGATTTTCATAGTATTCTCTTATAAATCTTTGTATTTCTGTGGGTCCATAATGATATTTCCTTTTTCATTTCTCATTCTGTTTATGTGTGTAGATTCTCTTTTTCTCTGAATAAGTCTGGCTGGGGGTTTATCTATTTTGTTTACTTTTTTAGAGAATAGGCTATTGGTTTCATTGATTTTTCTATTGTTTTATTCTTCTCAATTTTATTTATTTCTTTTCTAATCTTCATTATGTCTATCCTTCTGGTGGCTTTGGGTCTCATTTGTTCTTCTTTTTCCAGTTTCGATAATTGTGTCTTTACACTATTCATTTGGGATTGTTCTTCCTTCTTTAAATAGGCCTGGATTGCAATACACTTTCCTCATTGAACTGCCTTTGCTGCATCCCACAGAAGTTGCGGGTTTGTGTTAATGTTGTCATTTGTCTCCATATATTGTTTGGTCTGTGTTTTAATTTGTTCGTTGAACCATTGATTATTTAGGAGCATGTTATTAAGCCTCCAGGTATATCTGAGACTTTTTGTTTTCTTTGTACAATTTATTTCTAGTTTTATACCTTTGTGATCTGCAAGTTGTTTGGTAGAATTTCAATATATTTGAATTTACTGAGGTTCTTTTTGTGGCCTAGTATGTGGTGTATTCTGGAAAATGTTCCATGTGCACTTGAGAAGAATGTGTATCCTGCTGCTATTGGGTGCAGAGTTCTGTAGATGTTTGTTAGGTCCATCTGTTCTAGTGTGTTGTTCAGTGTCTCTGTGTCTTTACTCATTTTCTGTCTGGTTGATCTGTCCTTTGGAGTGAGTGGTGTGTTGAAGTCACCTAAAATGAACACATTGCTTTGTATTTCCTCCTTTAATTCTGTTAGTATTTGTTTCACATATGTTGGGTGCATATATATTTATAATAGTTATATCCTCTTGTTGGACTGACCCCATTACCATTATATAACATCCTTCTTTATCTCTTGCTCCTTTCTTCGTTTGGAAGTCTATTTTGTCCGATATAAGTACTGCAACACCTGCTTTTTTCCCCTTGTTGTTTGCATGAAATATCTTTTTCCATCCCTTCCCCTTAGTCTGTGTATATCTTTGGGTTTTAGGTGAGTCCCTTGTAAGCAGCATATAATTGGGTCTTGCTTTTTTATCCACTCAGTAACTCTGTGTCTTTTGATTGGTGCATTCAGTCCATTTACATTTAGGGTGATTATTAATAGATATGTACTTATTGCCATTGCTTGCTTTGGATTCGTGGTTACCAAAGGTTCAATGGTAGCTTCTTTACTATCTAACAGTCTAACTTAACTCTCTTGTTAAGCCATTATAAACACAGTCCAATGATTATTTCTCTCTCTTCCTCTTCTTCCTCCTCCATTCTTTATATACTAGGTGTTTTATTCTATACTCTTACATTTCCTTTGGCTGTTTTTGCGTATAGTTGATTTTACTTTTTGCCTTTACTTAAGTATTTGGATGGTCTGCTTTCTTTGCTATGATTTCCTTTTCTCTGGTGACATCTTTTTAGCCTTGGGAGTGCTTCCATCTAGAGCAGTCCCTTTAAGATATCCTGTAGAGGTGGTTTGTGGGAGGCAAATTCCCTCAGCTTTCGTTTGTCTGGGAATTGTTTAATCCCTCCCTCAAATTTAAATGATAATCGTGATGGATATAGTATTCTTGGTTCAAGCCCCTTCTCTTTTATTACGTTAAATTTATCATGTCATTCTCTTCTGGCCTGTAAGGTTTCTGTTGAGAAGTCTGATGATAGTCTGATGTGTTTTCCTTTGTAGGTGATCTTTTTTCTCTCTCTAGCTACCTTTAATACTCTGTCCTTATCTTTGATCTTTGGCATTTTAATTATTATGTGTCTTAGTGTTGTCTTCCTTGGGTCCCTTGTGTTGAGGGATCAGTGGGCTTCTGTGGACTGAGAAACTATTTCCTTCCCCAGCTTGGGGAAGTTTTCAGCAATTATTTCTTCAAAGACACTTTCTATCCCTTTTTCTCTCTCTTCTTCTTCTGTACTCTTATAGTGCGAATATTGTTCCGTTTGGATTGGCCACACAGTTCTCTTAATATTCTTTCATTCTTAGAGATCCTTTTATCTCTCTCTGCCTCAGCTTCTCTGTATTCCTCTTTTCTGATTTCTATTCCATTATCAGTCTCTTGCACCTTATCCATTCTGGTCTTAAGCCCGTTGATCGCTTGTCTTATTTCTGCATTCTTTCCTCACTTCCTCCCTTAGCTTTTGCATATTTCTCTGTAGATCCATCAGCATGGTTATGATTTTATTCTGAATTCTTTTTCAGGAAGATTGTGTAAGTCTGTCCCATCAAGCCCTCTCTCTGGGGTTGTCTGTGTAATCTTTGTCTGTACCATATTCCTCTGTCTTTTCATGGTGATAGAAGTGGTCACTGGTAGGTGCCATGTGTGTCAGCTGGGAGAATAAATCCCCTTCCTACTTGTTGCTCTCCTTGCCCTTATCCAGGGCCTGAACTGGTTTCTCACATACCAGGAGGCAGTCTCTGGGATAATCCCCGGAGCTGCCTGTGTGCGGGGTCACCCTCAGCCTAGCCTATAGCACTGCGGGGGGTTTGAAGTCTCGCTGGGTGCCTTCTGGTCCCCTTGGTGCTTTCCAGTCCTTGTTGTGCGTTCTGGGGTCCTTCCCACTTAGCTGCGCGCCAGCTGGGAGTAGATTCTGTGAGGTTGCTCTGGGCTGGGCCGCTCCTCTGCTGTTCTGCATCAGTGGCGGATCCGGACCCTTTGTGGTGCTGGCTGGCGGGGTGGGATGGGAGAGAATTAATGGCAGGCTGCTGATCACTGTGGGAAGCCTCAGCGTGGCTGCTTTTGCCTAACCATCGCCTAGGGGGTCCAAAATTCCCCAAGACTCACACCCTGCTGGGCTGAATGCTCTGGGAGAATTTTGTTCCAATGTTGGACCCTTGTCCCTTTAGACTTAAAAAGAAAAAAGCGCCCACTTTTCTTTTGTCCTGTGGAGCTGGTTGAGGGGACCCACTTATTGTCTCCATCTCGGTTCCTGCCCTTCTGTTTCTCTAATCTCCAATACACCACGCGATGTGTGTCAGTGCTCCTGGCGCAGATCACCAGGGCTGATTATTTGGTGGGCGCATGCTTCCACTCCCTCCCTACTCTGAATCTTTTCCTCCCACCAGTGCGCTGGGTAGGGGGAGTGCTCAGGTCCTGCTGGGTCGCAGCTTTGTATCTTACCTGCTTCGTGAGGCACTGAGTTCTCACAGGTGTAGCTGTAGCCTGGCTGTTGTACTGTATCTTTTGGTCTCTTTTTTAGGAATAGTTGTATTTGTTGTATTTTCACAAATACATTTGGTTTTGGGAGGAGATTTCCGCTGCCGTGCTCACGCCACCATCTTCCAGAAGCCCTGAACCATGTTTATGGATTTTTGAATGTTGTACTATCCTTGCATCCTGGCGATGAATCCCAGTTGATCATGATTGATGATCAGATGATATTTTTGATTTATTTTTGAAATTGGCTTACTAATATTTTGTTGAGTATTTTTTCGTCTATGTTTGGCATGGATATTGGTGTGTAATTTTCTTTTTTTGTGGTGTCTTTGCCTGCTTTTGGTATTAGCGTGATGCTGGCTTTATAGAATGAGTTTGGGAGTATTTCCTCTTCTTCTACTCTTCGGAAAACTTTAAAGAGGATGGATATTACGTCTTCACTAAGTGTTTGATAAAAGTCAGCAGTGAAACCATCTGGTCCAGGAGTTTTGATCTTAGGCAGTTTTTAAATTACCAATTCAATTTCCTTGCTGGTAATTGCTCTATTCAGATTTTCTGTTACTTCCTGAGTCAGCCTTGAGAGGTTGTATTTTTCTAGAAAGTTGTCCATTTCTTCTAGGTTATCCAGTTTGTTAGCATATACTTTTTCATAGTATTCTCTCATAATTCTTTGTATTTCTGTGGTGTCCGTAGTGATTTTTCCTTTCTCATTTCTGATTCTGTTTATGTGTGTAGATTGTCTTTTTTTTCTTGATAAGTCTGGCTAGGGGTTTATCTATTTTGTTTATTTTCTCAAAGAACTACCTCCTGCTTTCATTGATTCCTTCTATTGTTTTATTCTTCTCAATTTTATTTATTTATGCTCTAATCTTTAGTATATCCCTCCTTCTACTGACTTTGGGCCTCATTTGTTCTTTTTTTTCTTGTTTTGTTAATTGTGAGTTTAGACCATTCATTTGGGATTGTTCTTCTTTCCTGAGGTAGGCCTATATTGCAATATATTTCCCTCTTAGCATGGCCTTCTGTGTCCCACAGATTTTGCAGTGTTGAGTAATTGTTGTCATTTGTCTCCATTTATTGCTTGATCTCTGTTTTTATTTGGTAATTGATCCATTGATTATTTAGGGGCATGTTATTAAGCCTCCATGTGTTTGTGGGCTTTTTCGTTTTCTTTGTGTAATTTATTTCTGGTTTCATTCCTTTGTGGTCTGAGAAGATGGTTAGTACAATTTCAATCTTCTTGAATTTAGTGAGGCTCTTTTTGTGGTCTAGTATATGATCTGTTCTTGAAAATGTTCCATGTTCACTTGAGAAGAACGTGTATCCTGTTTCTTTTGGATGTAGTTTTCTGTAGATGTCTGTTAAGTCCATCTGTTCTATTGTGTTGTTCAGTGCCTCTGTCTCCTTACTTATTTTCTGTCTGGTTGATCTGTCCTTTAGAGTGAGTGGTGTGTTGAAGTCTCCTAAAATGAATGCATTGCATTGTATTTCCCCTTTAATTCTGTTAGTATTTGTTTCACATATGTAGGTGATCATGTGTTGGGTGCATAGATATTTATAATGGTTATGTCCTCTTGTTGGACTAACCCCTTTATCATTATGTAGTGTCCTTCTTTGTCTCTTGTTACTTTGTTTTGAAGTTTATTTTGTCTGATACAAGTACTGCAACTTCTGCTTATTTCTCCCTATTGGTTGCATGAAATATCTTTTTTCATCCCTTTACTTTCAGTCTTTGTATGTCTTTGGGTTTGAAGTGAGTCTCTTGTAGGCAGCATATAGATGGGTCTTGCTTTTTTATCCATTCAGTGCCTCTATGTCTTTTGATTGATGCATTCAGACCATTTACATTTAGGGTGATTATCGATAGGTATGTACTTATTGCCATTGCAGGCTTTAGATTCGTGGTTACCAAAGGTTCAAGGATAACTTCCTTACTATCTAACAGTCTAACTTAACTCACTTAGTATGCTATTACAAACGCAACCTAAAGGTTCTTTTCTCTTTTTCCTCCTTTTTTTTTCTCCTCCATTCTTTATATATTAGGTATCATGTTCTGTACTCTTTGTCCCTTGATTGACTTTGGGAGTAGTTGATTTGATTTTGCATCTGCTTAGTAATTAATTTTTCTACTTTGTTGTGCTTTTATTTCCCCTGGTGACAGCTATTTAGCCTCAGGAATAGTTCCATCTATAGCAGTCCCTCCAAAATGCACTGTAGAGGTAGTATGTGGTTGGTAAACTCAGCTTTTGCTTATCTGAAAATTGTTTAATCCCTCGTTCAAATTAAATGATAATCTTGCCGAGTAGAGTTTTCTTGGTTCGAGGCGGTTCCGTTTCATTGCATTAAATATATCATGCCACTCCCTTCTGTCCTGTAAGGTGGTTTCTGTTGAAAAGTCTGATGATAGCCTGATGGGTTTTCCTTTGTATTTGATCTTTTTTCTCTCTTGCGCAGCTTTTATTTTTTTTATTTTTTATTTTTAACTTCAAAATGAATATTGTTTTACCTTCCTCCTTTTCTCATTTGTTTTTTTTTTTTTTTACAATTTATTTTATTTTAGTATCATTAACCTACAATTACATGAGCAATATTGTGATGATTAAACTACCCCCTTCATCAGGTCCTCCCCACCAACCCTATTACAGTCACTGTCCATCAGTGTAGTGAGATGAGAATCACTACTTGTCTTCTCTGAGCTGTACAGTCCCCCCCGTGGCCCCCCACCTTATGTCTGCTAATCGTAATGCCCCTTTTACCCTCTTATCCCTCCCTTCCCACCCATCTCCCCAGTCCCTTTCCCTTTGATAACTGTTAGTCCATTCGTGGGTTCTGTGAGTCTGCTGCTGTTTTGTTCCTTCATTTTTTTTTTCTTTGTTCTTATACTCCACATATGAGTGAGATCATTTGGTACTTGTCTTTTTCGGCCTGGCTTATTTCACTGAGCATAATACCCTC
>JAQQAC010012171.1:17593702-17670200 GCA_029783875.1 Phataginus tricuspis | reverse complement strand
TGTTGTTGTTGTCATTAGTCTCCATATATTCTTTGATTTCTGTTTTGATTTGGTCGTTAACCCATTGATTCATTAGGAGAATGTTGTTAAGTCTCCATGTATTTGTGAGCCTGTTTGATGTCTTTCTGAAATTTATTTCTAGTTTTATACCTTTGTGATCTGAGAAGTTGGTTGGTAAGATTTCAATATTTTTGAATTTACTGAGGTTCTTTTTGTGGCCTAGAATGTGGTCTATTCTGGAAAATGTTCCATGTGCACTTGAGAAGCATGTGTATCCTGCTGCTTTTGGGTGCAGAGTTCTGTAGATATCTGTTAGGTCCATCTGTTCTAGTGTGTTGTTCAGTGCCTCTGTGTCTTTACTTATCCTCTGCCTGGTTGATCTATCCTTTGGACTGAGTGGCGTGTTAAAGTCTCCTAGAATAATTGCATTGCTGTCTATTTCCTCCTTCACTTCTGTTAGTATTTGTTTCACATATGCTGATGCTCCTGTGTTGGGTGCATATATATTTATAATGGTTATATCTTCTTGTTGGACTGACCCCTTTATCATTATGTAATGTCCGTCTTTATCTCTTGCTACTTTCTTCTTTTTGAAGACTATTTTATCTGATACAAGTACTGCAACACCTGCTTTTTTCTCTTTGTTGTTTGCTTGAAATATTTTTTTCCATCCCTTCACTTTTAGTCTGTGTATATCTTTGGGTTTGAGGTGAGTCTCTTGTAAGCAGCATATAGATGGGTCTTGCTTTTTTATCCACTCTGTTACTCTGTGTCTTTTGATTGGTGCATTCAGTCCATTTACATTTAGGGTGATTATTAATAGATATGTACTTATTGCCATTGCAGGCTTTAGATTCGTGGTTACCAAAGGTTCAAGGGTTGCTTCTTTACTATCTAAGAATCTAACTTAACTTTCTTGTTAATTTATTGTGAACGCTGTCTGATGTTTCTTTATCTCTCCCTTCCTATTCTTCTCTCTCGTTGCTTTTAAAAGACTGTCCTTATCTTTGATCTTTGTCATTTTAATTACTATATGTCTTGGTGTTGTCTTCCTTCCCTTGTGTTGGGAGATCTGTGCATATCCATGGCCTGAGAAACTATCTCCTTCCCCAGACTGGGGAAGGTTTCAGCCATTACTTCCTCAAAGACACTTTCTATCCCTTTTTCTCTCTCTTCTTCTGGTACCCCTTTAATGTGAATATTGTTCCGTTTGGATTGATCACAGAGTTCTCTCAATATTCTTTCATTCTTAGAGATGCTTTTTTCTCTCTGTTTCTCAGCTTCTTTGTATTCCTCTGCAGTAATTTGTATTCCATTTATCATCTCTTCTCCTACATCTAATTTGCTTTTAAATCCCTCCATTTTCTGTTTCACTTCTGATATTGAATTTCTTAATGATTGAATCTGCATTCTAAATTTGTTCCTGAGTTCTTGAATATTTTTCTGTACCTCCATGAGCATGTTTATGATTTCTATTTTGAAGTCTCTTTCAGGAAGATTGGTGAATTCAGTTTCGTTTGGGCCTTTTTCTAGTGTTTTTGAGATTTTGGTCTGAACCAGGTTCCTTTGATGTTTCATATTTGTATGTGTCACCTTCTAGTGCCCAGAAACTCTAGTCTCTGGAGCTGCTCAGCCCCCGGAGCGATGTGAGGCATCTCTGGGGAGCAGCACCGGTGCCTGTGGGGAGGAAAGAGCTGTTGCCTTTTTCCCAGCTGCAGTGCCTGTCTCCACTGTCAGAACCAGTGGGCCGAGCACACAGTTGTAAGCCTCTGTGCTTCTGTAGTTGCCGTAGGTGGGGCTTCCCTCTGGCTGGCCTGACGCCAGGGCATGGAGTGGCTGTTTGGGAGATGATGCTCCCAGGCCAGGAGGAAGGCACAGCCAGCTGGGTATCACAGTCTGGGGCCTCTGAGCTGAGTAGCCAGCCAGGGGGATTGAGTAACTGAAGCTCCTGAATGTTCCCAACCTGCTGGGCAAAGCATGCCCAGACAACTTTGTCCACCTATCCCTTCTCCTGCATAGCAAGCTCCGTGTGAACCCCACCCCTTCAGCAGCCCTCTCCCTGCTATGAAGCCTCTCAAACCGCCCATCTTTCCTCTGTCTTAGAGCAGCAGGATGTGGATCCCTGTCCTCCACAAATGGCTGGGATCGTAGTCTCCTGAAGTATTCCACTTGTCTTAGCTTTCCAACCCACTAATCTCCAGAGCACCATGCAATGTAGGTTTGTGCTTCCATAGCATATCTCCAGGGCTAGGTGTTTCACAGCCCTAGGCTTCCACCCCTCCCCGCTCCTCCCCTCCCGTGAGCTGAGGTGGGGGAAGGGCTTGCGTCCCCCTGGATCAAGGTTTGGTACGTTACCCGGTTTCATGATGTCTGCTCTGTTCTCCAGGTGTATACAGTCTGGTGCAGCCTTCTTTCCTGTTGCTCTTTCTGGATTAGTTGTATTAACTATATTTTCATAATATAGGTGGTTTTTGGAGCAGTTCTCTGTCTCACCTTTCACATTGCCATCTTGAATCCGTCTCCCCTTTGCGATTCTTATGTCTGTTGTCAGGAGTGGTGTGCAGCGCCTGACAATCTGGACACCAGCCGTTCCCTCTGCTTTTCAGAGCCCAGCGTCCTCAGGCCTCACAGGCCTCCAGGTGGCAGCCTTGGCACAAATGGCAGGAGTGGGGCTCTCCTTGGAGGGAGAGGCTTCCCTGGCAGGTGGGAGTAGGCTCGGAGGCACAGCTGAGTCCAATAGCCTGGTGGGGATTGGAGGCTGCAATCTGCATGTCTGTGACGGCTTCGGTGATGGCCCTTCTCTCTGCCTTCTTCCAGTACTTAGGCCAGTTAACATCCGTGCCAGGATACCTGAACCCCTCCAGTAGGACTGAAATCCTGCACTTCATAGACAATGCAAAGGTAACCACCTCCCACCCAACCTTCCCCTTGGCCCACCCCACCTCTCAACCCCGACGCTGACCCTCAACCCGCCCTATCTCACAGCCCTGAATCTGACTTTGGCTTGCTCCTCCCTCGAACTCCGAACTTTGACCCACATTCTCTGACGCCAGCTCTCCAGCCTCTGCCCTGGACCTTGTGGCCATGGGGGAATACCCAGCCCCTTATTCCCTGGGTGCACTTTGGCCTCAGAGAACATGAACTGTGTCTCGAGATGGGTTCTTTGTGGTTGGGGGTTGCTTTCAAAACGCACAGTTTTGAGACACCTAAACCACAAACCATAGGTCTGCATCTAAAGGCCACTCCAGAAAGACCCCCACATGGCTTGAACCCAGCATCGCCTGGAGCAAGCCTGGCCATGTTGAGGGGCACCATGTGCCCCAGCGGCTTGTACAGGGTGCCCAGGAAGCCCACACTGGGCGCTGTGTCACTGATGCCTGTGGTCCCTTCCAGAGAGCCCACCAGCTCCCTGGACACCTGACCCAGGAGCACGACGCTGTGATCAGCCTGTCTGCCTACAACGTCAAGCTGGCCTGGAGGGATGGGGAGGACACCATCCTCAGGGTCCCCATCCATGACATCGCCGCTGTGTCCTACGTGCGGGATGATGCCTCGCACCTGGTGGTCCTAAAGACAGGTATGAAGATGGGAGGCAGGGTTGGGAGGGTCCTTGGCAGAAGCAGCCCACGTGTCAGTCCTCAGGAGTGAGTGTGTTGTTTTGATAGAGCTTTGGGCCATTTCACAGTGTTGGGTCAGTTGTCTCTGCCTGATGTGTCCAGAACTGGTCCTTGTGTCCGAGGTTGGGCTCAGCCAGAGGAGAGCAGGCCCAGGAGGTCATGGGGAGCAGAGGCTGATCACGACGGCTCTCGTTTGGAGCCTTGGGGACCTGCCACTGCCTGGCGCTGCCCCTTCTGGGACGCTGGCTTGTCCTTGGCACACAGCCATGGCTGAGCCCCAAGCGCTGGAGGCAGCAAGTATTTGTCTCCTGCCTTTGGCCACGTGGTCTCCCAAAGCTGGGGAGCAAAGATGAGAGCAGCCCGTCAAGGAGCTCTTGGTCAGTGCACGCTCTGAGCATGTCCTCCTAGGAGAGCCAGAGATACCACCCACTGCCAGCTCCCTCCCCCAGCCGGCCCCCCTCCTGGGCGGTGAGGCACAGGGAGTGCCACGCTGCCTCTGCTGCGGGCTGCGGGGAAAGGAGAGAGAGGGAGGGCAGCGCTGCTGTCCTAGGCTTCTTTGGGCATGGCAGGGGCTGGGTGGGCCCCAGAGCCGTCCATGTTGAGAGGCCAGCTCTGAGGGCAGCTGCTGACCCTGTGTGCGGGCAAGCTGAGGACTGGGTATGCCCAGGGCTGAGGGCTCTTGAAAGAACAGGATGAGGAGCCCTGATTCCTTGAGCTCAGGGACTCCAGATGACTGCTGGGGCTCTGCAGCCCAGGGCTGCCACCCGACCTGCAGCTCCACTGTTGTGTGGCCATGGCCCTTCCCCCAGACATGCTCACAGTCATACATAGTCACACACACACACAGGCACAATATCATACCCATTCCTTTCGCATACCTGCACCCTTGTGCCCGCTCGGTTACTCTGAGCATCTGGGCTAGGTGCCCATTGTGCCCTGCTTGCTCATTTCCCTTGTGCTCAGTGAGCATCTACTGTTTAATGACAAGCAATAGTTTAGATTGCTGATACTCAACCTCTTAATCTATGAAAAAGGCAATTTAATGTGGCTCAGACTAGCACAGAGCATGGCATGGGATCTCCCTTGCTCCCCATGGTAGCCCAAAGGGGGGCTCTGTACACTACCGCCTCATAGGGGAGCCACTCATGCAGGTCACCTACTGGGGGGCAGTGGGGCTGGCCAGCCGTGGGAACTGGCTCTGTGTCTACCACTGCTGCCCCACTTGTGGACAGTCCCCACAGGAGCCTGGGGTCTGGGCATTCAGAAGGACAGCAGGCCATGGCTTCTGACACAGTGCCTCAGGCAGAGCAGCTGCTGTGCAGGGACCTGGGCCCCTTGGTTTCTTGTGTTGCAGGCTGTTACTCATTAGAACAAATTACAAGAAAACGGATAACGGAGTTTTTTAAAAGGAGAGAATGAGTTCCACAGGAGACACTTTCCAAAGAGGCAAAAACTGGGATCCACACTTTGCGAGCTTTTGGGGTAAAGGAAAAGGGAGAATGGCTGTACCCCATTTCAGTGAGTCACCCGAAGCCCCGAGGCTGTGTGCATCCATGCCTCTCCAGCTCCTGCATGGGCCTGCTGAGGATGACCTCAGCACAGACCCTGGAAAGGACAGCTAACGTGTATTACACCTGCTCCCTGCAGGCGCACCTGTATGCCCCTTCTACCCTGGGCACAGTGTGGGCTGGCTTAGGGTGGGTGCATCAGTCAATTCTGCCTGCAGGAGGTTGTGTGTGGTGGGCACAGCTTGGAGGGTGGGTGACCAGATGTATGTTCATGCCAGGGTGGCGCAGCCCATGGAGGCATCTCGCCGAAGGAGTTTCTGAGGCTGTGGGAGTGTGGCTGGAGGCTCTGAAGCAGGGCCTGGGGGCAGCTGGGGATGGGGCTGGCCGTGCTCAGGACCCCATGCTGCTGGGCTAAACACGGGCTTGTAGGAGCAGCACACACTTGCTATGCATGGCTCCAGAGCTGTGTGCCCTGCTTCCTCGGGAACAGCACGTACATACGGAAATGTTCTGAAGGCCAAGAGTGGTGGATCGGTGTGACAATCTCTTTCATTTCAGCCTCTGTAGCCAGCGCCATGCCAGTGTGCCACTAGCAGAACCATCCCCTGTGACACGGCACACACTCCTTTGTTCTTCCCACTACCTGTGTGTGCTTTACACTCAGGCCTCAGTTTGGACTTGTTGCATTTCACGTGCTCAGTGCTGTGGCCTCTGGCCACCGAGGGACGGTGCAGTCCTGTGGGATTTGTGGAGCAGCGTCCACATGGGGGCAGGCTGCAGGACGCTGCCAGCTCCATGGGGCCCTGGTGTCTCTAGGCCCACTGCTCCATGTTGGCTGCTCCTGGGCTGGCTCCCGGATGTGTCTGAGCTTCAGGTGCCCCCTGCTGCAGTGGGCTGGGCTGCCTTCACTTCCAGCTCCTGCTCTGGGTCTGTCTGAACGAATATGCTAGCATTCTCTGGCCTCGGGAGGCCTGGAGCCACCATGAGACCTCATTTCTCTGACGACCATGCATGGAGTGTCAGGGCCACGGGCAGAGTGCTCACAATCTAGACTCTGCCCGGGCTATGCCCGGACCTTTGCCCCCCTACACCTCAGTTTCCCCATCTCCTGCCAGGGTTGTGTTCATGGCCCCTTGAATGTTAATGGGTCTTGTGAGCACCTTCTTTTGTGTACATCAAAATTAGCTAAATACTGGTAATTTCATGTTTCTCTCTGCCTGAGATATTCACATCATCTTTGGCAAGGATGCAGGAAGGTCTGTAGTGGTCTAGTTATCAGGCAGCAGCTGTGGGAATGTGGGTTGGGGGTAGCTCACCTGTTCCCACCCCTTGTTTAGTACAGGCCTGTCCCCCACCTGAGCCAGGTAGGGCTGCCCAGAGCCTGCTGTTGAGTTCCACACCTGCCCTCACCTGCCTAAGATGCCAGTGTTGACTTCCCAGCCCAGGACCCCGGCATCTCCCCCAGCCAGAGTCTGTGTGCGGAAGGTTCCAGAGGCCTCACCACAGTCTCCCTGGCGGAGAGCGGAGTGGGGCCTGTGGAGGCGTGCTGCCTGGTGATCCTGGCGGTGGAGAGTAAGGTGAGCAGGGGGCTTGGCCATGCTCACAGCAGCCCCAGCCCCGCCCATAGCAGCTCCGGCCCTGCCCAGTCACACTGAGCACAGGGCCTGCCCTGTACATGCAGGTGTTTTCTTCTCTGCCCGGGCCTCGCCCCTCTCACCTGCGCTGATGGGGGGTGGTCCCTTGTCCCCTGCGGGAAGATTCGTGGGAGTGGCAAGTTGGGGTTTAGGCCTCCAGCCTGGGTGAGCCCCTGGGTACCCTGTTTAGTCTCTGCATCTGTAAGACCATACCCGTGATGCCGGTCCCCACTGGAAACCCCTCTAGACACAGCCCCATGTCCCTAACTGCCCCAGACAGGACCTGCTTTCACAGCACAGAGGTGAAGCCTGTTGTGCTGTGCTCGGAGCCCAGGTGCGCTGCCACAGATGTGACCCCTCCCTGCCCCTTTCCCTGAGGCTGGGACAGGAGTGGTGAGAGGGTGTTGGCATTTGATGCCCCTGCAGGCCACACCTGGCCACCCTCAGGTCTAGAGAGCATCCTGGGTGTGGGCTGGTCGCCTTGTGGCCCTGCTGGGTAGTGGAAGGCAGAGAGCACTTTGTCCTGTCCCTTTGGCGTCTGAAGCATTGGAGAGCCGCCTGGAAGGTGCATCTGTATCTCCCACGGCAGGTGGCTGCTGAAGAGTTGTGCTCCCTGCTCGGCCAAGTCTTCCAGATTGTGTACACGGAGTCAACCATTGACTTTCTGGACAGAGCCATATTCGATGGGGCCTCGACACCCACCCACCACCTGTCATTTCACAGCGGTAGGTGGGTTGGAGGGCGGGCAGAGTTGGAACATGGTAATGCTGCTGTGCTGTCCAGGGGCTCTAGCTGGTGCGCTGGGTCCAGGCTTCACTGCTCACATTAACCTGTGGGCCAGCCTGGCGGCTTCCTGCATAGCTTTGGGACCTGGAACATGTTCTGGAGCCACATATAGCTAGAGGCACTTCACCTAACTCAGAGCAGAGGGCCATGCGGGCTCTATGCTAGGGCTGATTTGGGGGCCTCCCTGCCACAACCCCCACTTGCTCTGTGAGAGGGCCCCTCCAAGGATGAGGGTGGCCCGAGGTGGCAGCTGGAGGAGGCTGTGCCCTCTGCGTGGACTCAGTATAGTGTCTTCAGGGATTCGTCAGCATGCACAAGGCACTCCACTTGCACACGGCTCTCATTCAGCTCTTTCTTGCCGGTGGCCACTGCCCGCCCTCTCACAGCTCACCCGCTGCATGTGGCCTTAGGTTGTCTGTCCAGCAGCTCTCAAGTGGCTGCTGAACACCAGGCCCTTTGTTGCTCCTAGGGTCTCTGTCATCAGTGAGCAGCCATGGAGTTTGGCTGGGTCCAGGCTGAGGGTCAGACCTGCAGTCCTGGCCCTGGCCCCTGCCCTTACCCACTGCGTGACATAGGGCAAGTTGTACAGCATCTCTGATCCAGTCTTCATCTAAGTGGGGCAGTGATGTGCCTGCTCAGGTCAGAGAAGACAAAATGACAGCCCCATGATGCTGCTGGTGCAAAGGTGACGTCCACACGCTGTGCTTCCCTTGTCCTTGGCCACTTGGCTGATGGCCAGGACCAGCACACCAACACTTGGCCCGGGCCTGCACAGGTGGCTTCTCTCTCAAGTGCACCCAGGAGCCCCCTGTGCCAAGACCTCCACGAGAACCTGGCCACTGGACTCAGCACCCCTTCCCCGTGTGACAGGAAGCATGTTTTCCCCTACAGACGACTCTTCCACCAAAGTGGACCTGAAAGAGCCCTATGAGTCGGAAACCAGCCCCTTGTGAGTGCGCAGCCTGGGTCTCAGCAGTGCATGTGGCCTGGCCTCCCCTCGGCCGTGGCCCTGCCCCTGCCTCGCCAGCCCGTGCCCCTGCCCCTGCCCCTGCCCCTGCCCCTGCCCCTGTCCCGCCCTGCCCCGCCCTGCCCTGCGCAGGCACCCTTCCCTCTCTCAGACCCTGGTCCCAGCCCAGTCACCAGGCCTGTCTCCCTGGCTGGGTGCCCCAGGGCGCGGTGGGCAGGCGGGGGTGGGGGCGGGGCCAGCGCCCACGGCTGGTATCCCTGCAGCTCTTTGCGCGAGTGTGCGCTCGCGGGCGGTGTCCTGCCGCTGTCCTTCTGTGCGCAGACGGCGCCTCACGCCAAGACGGTCAGCGAGAGCGAACTGAGTGCCACGGCTGCTGAGCTGCTGCAGGACTATATGCTCACGGTGCGTCCGCGCTCCGAGGCCTGCCTGCACGCCAGGCCCAGGGCAGCGGCCTCAGCTGGAGAAGCTCCTGGGGCGGAGTGGGGCGCCACTTCCCCGCCAGGACTGGCCCTGGGAGAACGTGGGGTCAGGACCACAGTGGCAGAGGGACTGGTTGGCTGGTCGGTGGGCTTTCCCTCTGTTACCGACCTCACGTGGTTTTGCTATTGAAAACTCTGCGGGCTGACCCGTTTGTTCCCCTAGAGGGCGTGGCTCTGGGCTCCAGACCGCAGTAAACGGGCCCCTGGCAGCCCCGTTAGGGGTCAGATTAGTGCAGAAGAATGGGGTCTCTCGGGTCTCCAGGCTCTTCACAGGGTGCAGCCCCATGGGCTGCTGGTCCTCTAGGGGCGGGGCTGTGTGGAGGGCCTGGGCGTCACTGCTCACTGCGCCCTGCCTGCACGTGTCTCGGCAGCTGCGCACCAAGCTGTCCTCGCAGGAGATCCAGCAGTTCGCTGCGCTGCTGCACGAGTACCGCGATGGTGCCTCCGTGCACGAGTTCTGCATCAATCTGCGGCAACTCTATGGGGACAGCCGCAAGTTCCTGCTGCTGGGTGAGTCCCTGGGGGTCCTTCCCAGGGATGGGTGGGGATGTACCGACCAAGGCACAGGAGAACCCCACCAGCACCAGGCTGTGGTGGGGTGAGCAGGAGTTTGCTGGGTGGAAAAGTGGAAGGACCAGTTTGTGCGGAGATGCTGAGCGTCAAGCTCAGCATCCTAGGGCGGGGCAGTCAGGGCCTGCCACTAACAGCTGGGCAGCAGCACTGGACTGCTGCCCACGCTTGAGGGCATCGCCAGGGTGCCTTTCCCTTGCTGACCCTAGGGAACAGGGCTGGGTGACAGCAGACAGAGGCTCCTTGGTCCTGAGCTCTGCCTCCAGCAGTCCACGTAGGGTGGGTTGAACCCTTGTCTCCATACCAGAGCTCTCTGCTCATGGGCAGGATGGGGTGCTGAGTGAGGGGCATGGAAAGAAGGGCGGGAGGCTGGACTGCAGATCTGCACCCTCCCTGGGGTCAGGTCCACATTCAGGGCTGGGTTCCGGACTGAGTGTTTCTTTTCATCTTGTTGCCACTTGGGAGGGTCAGGGAGTGGATGGGGCCCCCATAAGGATGTGGGCCCCCGTCATCAGCCTGTCTCTGCCCCTCCCTGCTCTCTTCCATTTGTAAACCCACCCTGCAGGGTGTTTATAGGGCACAGGTGTCCCAGGGCTGTGCTGGCACTGCAGGGAAGGCTGAGGGAGGACACTTACCCACAACAGGACTTTTTAAGGAGTGCCCCTTTGGTGTGGGGCTCTGCCCCAGGGCTGGGCCTGGCTTTTGGAGTTGATGCTCTCCCTGGCCGGGTGGCTTTGGCATGGGACCTGGGTGTGGGTGTGGGTGCGGGTGCAAGGCTGCTCTGGGCCACGCCCTCCTGCCTGTGCCTATGAAGTGGGGCTGCCATGAAGCTGTGCCACCCACCACCATGCTGAATGGGCTGGGGCTCAAGTGCACCCTGTACCCGGTGTCTGCAGGTCTGCGGCCCTTCATCCCTGAGAAGGACAGCCAGCACTTTGAGAACTTTCTGGAGACCATCGGAGTGAAAGACGGCCGGGGCATCATCACTGACAGTTTTGGCCGGTGCCGACGGGCCCTGAGCTCCACTCCTACCTCCACCTGCACTGGGGACAGGGCTGTGGGACACGCTGATGAACAGTCTGTGCCCTCGGAGGGTGACGAGTGGGACCGCATGATCTCAGACATCAGCAATGACATTGAGGCCCTGGGCTGCAGTCTCGACCAGGACTCAGCCTGACGGGGTGGGAGGCCAGCGCAGGTGCCATCAGCTATGAAGGATGTGCCCAGGGTGGCCCTGCCACCTGCATGGGCTCTGCTCCTGGACCAGGGTGGCCTTGCCACCTGCATGGGCTCTGCTCCTGGAGGGGTCCTGTCGCCAGACCCCAGACAGCTGTCAGTTTTGCACAGGAACTCAGAGACCCTTAAAGAAGTTTACTGCAATGTGAATGATTCACCTCTGCTGCCAGCGTGTTTCTCATCTGGCGGGGAGGGAGCTGGCCATGCACTTTGGCCCGCCTGGGCCCTGTGCTGGGGCTGGGCTCTTTGTGGCCAGGCCCATGTGAGCCTCAGTTGGCCCCTCACCCCAGGCCCCATTGGGGGTTTCCATAGCCACCTATACTGAGCACAAGCCTACCTGGAGAGCATGTCACCTTGGAGCTCCGGGTCCGATCGTCAGCAAGACCAGCAAGGGCACTGTGTCCAACTCTCAAGCCCCTTGGCCTTAGTCTCCCTTGGGCTGTGCCCTGGGGACATGGGAGGCGGTGGGGCCATTGGGGTGGGGGCTGGGCCTGGAGACTGCAGTGCAGGTGTCGGGACGCGCAGCTCTGGGCTCCCCCCAAGGTGGTGGCTCTGCCCTGTGAGACCCTGCTGGTGTGTGCACTGGGTCCTAGGCTGAGCAGAATGGGCACTGGGCTTGGGGAGGGGGTGCAGAGCACTGGGCTGAGGTTCAGCTGTGTGGTAACTGGGCAGGGGAGTCCCTCAGGCTCCCCACTCTAATAAGGGGCGGGTCGGGATGGGATGAGGGGTCTCAGACTTGGCTCTGGCCCAGGCTGTCCAAGAGCTGGTTGTGGATCCCAGCCAGGCAGCGCTAAGGGAGACACTTAGTAGATGCCATTTCTTGATGTGCCTGGAATCATCCAGAATGGATTAAGACAGCTGTAGTTTTGGGGCTGTCTCCGAGTCCACCCCTGGCCTGAGCCAGTTGCAGCATGCCCAGCCCCCTGAATGATCTGTGTGAGGGTCAGGAACTGCTTGTCTTGGGCCCGCCTGCAAGTGTCCACACTGCAGGCCCCGCTCCTGTCCTGGGTCGGGGTCCCCACTCTGGGCCTGGCCACTGGAGAAGATAGGAGAGAATGTGGAGATAGGTGAGCCATGCAGGGCCCCAGTGAGGAGCCAGGCTCTTTGGGGGTTGGTTGAAAGCTGCCTGAGTGAACACTGCCTCTATGGCTTCTCTAGCACAGGCCCTGCTGAGGGGCCATCAGGGGAGTTCTGGAAACACTGGTCCCCAGGCCCACAACCTGGGCCTAAGGCAGGGGGTGTGATGGCCCATGAGCTCTGGTTAAGTCAGGTGCCAGGACGTGGGGAGGACCCCCACTCTCTGGGGACACTTGGGGAACCTCCTCTGGGGAGACAGGAGGACCCCCAGCCACTGGGAACACATGGGGACCCACTCTTAGGATATAGATGGCCACCTCCCTCAGGGGACAGACAAGGGTGAGATGATCACTACCCTCTGGGGACAAGAGTGGGGTCCACTACACTGTGAGGTCACTGGGGAGGAACCCCCACCCCCATCATGCTCAATCCTGTTCAGGCAGAGCCTTTTGGGGGGAAGTAGTGGAGCAGAACAGCAGGGTGGTAGAGGCACCCATTTATTGAGCAGCAGAGCTGGGGGCAGGGCACAGCGGGGCATTGGTCAGCAGCTACATTGTCAGCTCCTGCAGGAAAAGAAAAGTGAAGGTCAGGCTGGGAAGGGAGGGTCAGCAGCAGGGCCATGCGTGCAGCTGCTCACCATGATGGCGTTGACGATGTCACTCTGGTTCTCTCTCAGGGCACGTACAGCCTTGGCCCTGGACACGTTGGCCTGCGCCATCACCAGCTCAATGTCACGCAGCTCCAGTCCTGCCTCATCCACCTGGGGGGCAGCAGGGAGGTGCTGAGCTGACCTCTCCCCCATCGGGGCCCCGCAGGCCCCCACACAGGGCCCCCCAGATGCAGGCCCAATGCCCGGCCTCACCTCCTCATCGTCCTCCTCGCACTCTGGCCTCACCTGCGGCCCTGGCGCTGACTCGGGCACCAGGGCTGCGGGCTCCGTGGGCACCTTGAACTTCTCAGCTGCGGCTCTGTGCACTTGCTGGGACAGGTCCTCGACCTGTGCACAGGGCCAGCTGTTAGCTGGCTGCACCCGGGGCCCCGCCCCCGCCCACGGCTGCTCAGACCTTAGCCTCCCCAAAGACCACGTAGGTGTCCGAGGCCGGGCTCTTGAAGACGTCAGGCTTGGCGATGACAAAGAGGATGTTTTTGGACTTCTGAATGGTGATCCTGGTGACCCCCTGGATCTGCCGCAAGCCCAGCTTGGACATTGCCTGGGGGCACAGTGGGCTCAGACCTGGGCTCCTAGGGGCCCAGTTGCGGGTGGAGGGGGCGGAGTAGGCCCAAGGGGAGGCAGAAATGCCAGGGATCAGGCTCTGCCACTGACTCCTGGGGACCCCTGTGGCCCCTGCGTGCAGCAGGGCAGGTGGCTTGGGCTAGGAGCACCCTCTCTGCTGACACTTTGGCCCTGGTGATTTCACAAGCAGGGGCCCAGTAGCGGAGGCCTCCCCCACACCCCAGGAGTCAGTTCTGAGGTTGGGGGTCCCCGTGCAGCCGGCCACAGCCCACCTTTCGGGCCTTCTTCTCACTGCGGCTCTGCTTGGCTTTGGAGCTGGTTTCCTCACTGCCTCCACCCGCAGGGGCCTGAGGAGAGGCGGGGTCTGAGCGAGAGCCTGGATGCAGAGACCCAGGGCACCCCCACCCCCTGGCGTGGGCACCTGGGCTGGGCACTGCGAAGTCTGCGGCCCTGAGAGCTCTGGCTCCTCCGGTTCTGACGACTCCCCATGGCTGTCCGAGTGATGGCCGGAGCCTGGACCCTGCAGTGAGTCTGGGGACGGGAGGTGCGAGGCGGCCTCTGCTTTCTGCTGGGCCCCGCAGAGTGAGGATCTGTGCCTTCCCTCCTTCCCCTCACCTCCTGTCCCTGGCTCAGGATGCACTCCAGCCCAGGCCCCCTCACCTTCCTCCAGGCTGTCCTGGTCATCCTGCTGCTCAATGGCTGGGAGCCTTTGGGGGCCAGCCAGGCTCTGGGGCCTGGAGCCAAGAGGCACTTGGCAGGGGGGTGAGATCCTCAAGGCCAGGTCTTTGGCATGAATTCCTCCTGTGGGGGCTGCTTTGGAGCTGAGGAGGGCAGCATGGGGCAGGAGGCTGCCCCGCTGCCCCGCCCCGGGGGTGTTTGTGGTTCCTGAGAAGGCAGCCACTGCCTGCTGCTCTCCTGCCTGGGGCGGCAGGTGAGCTGGAGAGCCGGGGCACTCCTTGCCTTCCATGGAGGCTTCCTGGGGGCCCGAGGGAGGCGGTGCTGCCTTCATGAGGACCCCAGGAGCAGAGGGCTCAGGACCCAGGAGCCTGCCTGGGGGCACGCTGGGTGGGTCCCTGGTGGGGCCTTCTTGGGGCTGTGGCCAGGAGGGACCAAGAATTCTGGGAGCTGCCTGGGCCCAATCTGCACTGCCTGGGCCTAGTACAGGTTCCCGCTGCCAGGAGGGTGGTGGAGACATGGGTGCAGGTCCTCTGGGGCAGCTCCCACCTGGCCTGGGCACAGCCCTTGAAGGAAATTCTAAGCAGGAGCCGAGCCCCACCTCTGAGGCCACAGCCACAGGAATCCCTGGCGCCGTGGTGGCCCTTTCCTTGTCTATTGGGCTCAGAGACTGCACCAGGCCAACCTCAGGGCAAACAGCAGGACATGCCTTCAGGCTGCTGCTCCCAGGATCCTTCCCAACACCCTGGGGTGCTGATTCAAGCCCTCCCTCCCCCTGGCTCTCTGACCTTGGTGTTTCCTTTGGGAGTGAGTGGGGCTTAGCTTCCAAACCAGAGTTCTCAGGGACATCCGCCAACAGGCCCTCTGCTACTACCTCCCTACTGGAGGCAGGATCCGGGATGTCTGGGGCCTCCCTGGGAGAATCCAGGGTGTCTGGGGCCTCCATGGTAGGATCTGGGGTGTCCAGGGCCTCTGTGGCAGGATCCGGGGTGTCTGGGGCCTCCCTGGGAGAATCCAGGGTGTCTGGGGCCTCCATGGTAGGATCTGGGGTGTCCAGGGCCTCTGTGGCAGGATCCAGGGTGTCTGGGGCCTCCGTGGTAGGATCTGGTGTATCTGGGGCCTCCACTGTAATATCTGGGGTGTCCAGGGCCTCTGTGGCAGCCTTTAGGGTGTCCAGAGCCTCCCTGATAGAATCCAGGGTGTCCGGGGCCTCCGAGGCAGGATCTCGGGTGTCTGGGGCCTCCCTGGTAGGACCCAGAGTGTCTGGGGACTCTGAGGCAGGCTCGGGGGTGTCTGGGGCCCCCCTGGGAGAATCCGGGGTCTCTGTGGCAGGATTTGGTGTGTCTGAGACCTCCGTGGCTGGCTCAGGGTTGTCCAGGTCCTCTGAGACAGGAGACAGGGTGTCCGGGGCCTCCCTGGTAGAACCTGGGGTTTCCAAGGCCTCTGTGGCAGGCTTTGGGGTGTCCACGGCCTCCCTGGTAGAACCGGGGGTTTCCAGGGTCTCTGTGGCAGGGTCCAGGATGTCCCGGGCCTCCCTGGGAGAATCTGGGGTGTCTGGGGCCTCTGTGGCAGGATCCGGTGTGTCTGAGACCTCCGTGGCTGGCTCAGGGTTGTCCAGGTCCTCTGAGGCAGGATCTGGGATGTCCGGGGCCTCCCTGGTAGAACCTGGGGTTTCCAGGTCCTCTGTGGCAGGCTTTGGGGTGTCCACGGCCTCCCTGGTAGAACCCAGGGTGTCCAGGGCCTCTGAGGCAGGATCTCGGGTGTCCAAGACCTCTCTGGTAGGATACGGGGGGCCTGGGGACTCCAAGGCATGCTTGGGGATATCCGGGGCCTCCGAGGCAGAATCCAGTGTGTCTGGGGCTTCCAAGGAAGGCCTGGGGGTGTCTGGAGTCTCAGGGGCAGGATCCTGGGTGTCCGGTGCTTCCAAGGCAGGCTTGGGAGTGTCTGGGGTTTCTGAGGCAGGCTCGGGGGTGTCTGGGGTTTCTGAGGCAGGCTCGGGGGTGTCTGGGGCTTCCGAGGCAGGCTTGGGGGTGCCTGGGTCCTCCGAGGCAGGTCTGGGGGGACCCACATCTCCCCATGAGGTCCATGGTGTTTCAGTGTCTGCAGCTCGTTCTGGGACACCCTGTGGGGCCTGGTCCTGGCCTTCAGTGGTGCTTGCATCCCTCTCCTCAGGCACTGGCCTCAGTCCCCAAGCCTCACCTCCTTCTTGTTGGGCCATGGCAGCCATGGACTCTGTCCCTGGGCCACAGCCTGTGTCTGTCTGCAGGGCCTTGGGGCTGGCTGTAGCAGCAGGTTCTTGGCCTGAGAGGGGGCCTGCATCCTGCAGGGGCAGGTGTCTGGCCAAAGAGACAGGATCCTGGGGTAAGGTGGGGTCCCCTTCTCCCAGCTGGTGCTCAGGGCTGGCCGCAGCAGCAGGTCCCTGGGCAGCTTCCTCCTCCAGGGTCTGCAAAGAGTCCGGACTTGGCAAGAGGTCCCCCTCTTCCTGGGCAGTCCAAGGCTCCAGGCCTAAGGTGGCACTGTCTCTCTCCTGTAGAGGCTGAGGTGTGACCAAGGCGACAGGCGCTGGGTCCATGGGAGAGCCTACTTCATCCTCCTGGGCCTTCAGGGTCACCCCAGTGAGGCCTGGGGCTTCTTGCCAGGTCTGAGGGGCCCTAGTGGCAGCAGATGCCGGGCCTGCAGAGGGGCCGGTCCCTGTCATTTCTGCCAAGGGCTCCGGGCTCTGAGTGGAGAGGCCAGCCTCTCTCTCAGAGCCCCTGGTAGCCAGCTGTGGGCCCCAGGATGTGGGCTCGCCAGGGCTGTACTGGAACAGGATGGTGTGCTGTGCGTGGGGCTCCCCGCTGTACAGCCTCTCGTCATCTGCCCCTGCGTAGGAGGCAGAGTCAGGGTCAGAGGAGGCCGCAGAGATGTCGTCCTGGAAGGCGAAGGCCTCATTCACGCTCTCAGAGATGGAGAGGTCGGACAGTGACTGCAGCGAGGAGGCGAAGGTGCTGTCATCCTCGCCTGCCCCAGCCACGTCTGCTCCCGGGGAGGGTGCCTCCTGCTCTGCAGGCAGGGGCACCACCTCCACCGCTTCCACCTGGAAGATCAGGCTGCCCCGGAAGGGCAGGAGGGAGGCGGGCATCATTGGCTCATTGGCCAGGAAGTCCGGCTCAAAGAAGTGGCTTTCCTGGCCCAGGGAAGAGCTGCTGTCCACGGAGAGGCTGGACTCTGGGGACGGGGGAACTGGGGACCCAGCAGGGTGCAGCTCCTGCTCATCCACCAGGGACCCTGGGGGGGAGAAACCCCAGCCTGAGGGAGTGTCCAGCGCTTCTGCCAGGGCCAGCAGGCTCAGGGAGCAGGATGAGGACGAGGCCCAGCTGTCCCCATCTGCTGTGACGTAGGAGCCTGAGAGTGATGCAGGCGGCGAGTCTCCCTGGTCAGCCTGGGCACCCTGGGTGCCCCTGTGGGGCCCGTGGCTGGGGAGCAGGGCAGAGGCAGTCTCAGTGGGGGTGGAGGGAGGTGTGAAGTAGGAATCAGGGTCCAGGGCAGGGCAAGGCACAGGGGGGTCACCCTGAGAACACAACTCAAGGGGTGGGTTCAGGCTGGCAAGCCCACCCTCCCTATTCCTGAGCTCTGGTAGAGCTGCGCTTGGTTGTGGGGGTGCCCAGTGTGTCTCCTCACCCATCACAACCCGGGGCTCCAGTGGGGTTGGCTGAGCGCCCTCTGTGGGCTGAACCTCAGGGGACCCTGGGCTGGGGCTGCCCTCCTCTGGCACCGCCCAGGCCATGGTGGTGTGGCCCGGCCGTGCATCCCAGCTAGCTCCCTCAGGCGGGGGCCGGGCACCTGGCTTGCTGGGCAGGAACATGAGGGCCAGGGTGCTGGGCCCCCGGGTCAGGGCACAGTGCTCCTGCGGGTTCCCTCTTGGAGTGGTGGTCTCAGCTGCATCACAGGACAGATCTGTGGAAAGAGAAGGGCAGGCATCTGCCCTGAGAAGTGGCTCGGAGGCAGCTGAGCACGGTGGGGACCCAAGGGAGTGAGTGTCAGCTGGAAGGGCCAAGGGCAAGGGGAAGGGAGTTGTCCATCTGGAGGAGCAGTCCCAGAGCTGGCAGCATGGGGAACAGTCTGGGATCATGGCATGTGGGGAGTGGCTGTGGGCATAAAAGGGCACTGTTCTTGACTGCACATGTGCCAACCTTTCGCCACCTGGCACATCAGAGGGCCCAGGAGTAGGGGCCTGCACGCTTCCTGCAGCACTGCAGCCTTGTGCCTGCTGTGAGCTGGTCCTGCCTCCCTACCTCCTCTTGCTGCCACACCTGAAGCTAGTCTGTCGGGGTCGCACGGGCTCTGCCTGCTCCTGGTCCCAGAGCTGGCACAGGGACAAGGGGAAGCAGGTGCCATGCAGGCATGTTCTCAGGTGGGGTGTCCCACAGGGGTGAGCTGGAGCATCAGGCCAGGGGAGAGTGCTGGTCCCCTGATGATAGCTGTCCAAAGAGGGGGCTCCACCCTGCCCTACAGGTGGCTGTGGGAGCTGTGGGCTCTGGGGGCTGTGGGACCACCCAGCCAAGTCTTTACACAGTGGCAGCTGCCGCATGTTGCCGGCAGGGCTAGCTCCTTCCACCAGGAACATGTAAGTGGGTCTCCTGGCAGTGCTCAGGGCTGCCCAAGCCCAGCTGCATTCTCTGGGGAGTGGGGGGCGTTTCCTGCTCTGTGATGCTCTCCTGTGACCACACACAAGGACATCAGCTTTCTGTCTGTAAAGCGATTTGCCAGGATTAAAGCTGAAGCTTACAGAGGGTGGCTCCCTCCCCAGGCTGCCCCACCTGCCTGAAAAAGAGCCCCAGGCCCTTGGGCCCCACTGCAGGAGTGCTGGGGTGTCCAGAGGGTCCTGAGAGGAGGGACCTTTGAGTCCACTGGAGGTGGGTGTGGCAGGGGTGTCTGGGTACCAGAGACTGGGCTCTTGGCACTGAGCCTGGCATGCTACCCATACTGGACTCCAGGGCCCTGGGGCAGGGGGAGAGGAGAGCTCAGCTAAGGGTTGTGGAAGGGAAACCAAACGTCAAAGATTTTTGGGACTCATTTAAGGTCATCAGGCAGTCCAAGCAGAGCCAGCCCAAGATCCTGGGTCTGGGGAGTTCCAGCCTCCCCCCACCTCTTTACTGGACCTCAGAGGGAGGCCAGGACCCTGGACCCAGCACTGTATCCTCCCCCAGGCGACTTTTCACCCACTGCAAGGTGCCCTTGGCCTTCCAGCAGCCACACATGGCTGACCTCTGGGTGTGTTATCCTGGCTGGTCTTCCAGGCCCAGGCAGACCCCCTCAGCCCCATCAACACTGCTGGCCCAGCCCCTCCAAGGACAAGGGCCTGCCCTCCAGAGGGTGCACCGTGCACCCCCAGGGCATCCCACCTCCTAGACCAGCAGCCCACCCCTCTGGCTTCCCTGGCCTCAGGCTCCAGTTCTGTCCAATGGGGACCGGTCGCCGGCCCTGAGGTGGCCTCAGGCATTTGGACGCAGACTTCCCCAGTAGCTGGGGTGCAGTTGAGAACCTGCTGCCACTGGTCCATAGCCGCTTGGCCCCGAGGCTCCGGGCGGACAATGGGGCTCAGCAGCTGAGTGGCGTGCCGGCCCGGAAGCGCAAGGCGTCACTCAGCCTGGGTGGTTCGCAGGCCCTCCTGTCGCTTCTGGCTCTGCAGGACATCCCTGCTCCGCCCGCCCTTGCCCGATGTCCGAAGTGGGGGCCGGCGCGGGGTCAGGATTCAGGTGCGCGGAAGAACAGGGCGCCGAGAGGATCGGGAAGGGACGGAGGCAGGCTGGGGGGGCGGTGGTGGCTGGGGCGTGACGGTGAAGAAGGGAGAGGGGCGGAGGGCGACAGCGGGGAAAGCGAGAGGACGGGTGCGGAGACGCGCTAAGACGGGGTCGCGCCTCCTTACCTGTGCGGGGCCCCGGCCCACCCGCCTCCAGCAGCAGCAGGTCAGCGCTGGTAGCCTCCCCCGGCATGGCTTGGCCTTGCGTGCGTTCCCCGGAGCCCGGTCCGACCACGCATCTGTCTCGCTGAGCCTGCGAGGCCACCGCCCCTCGGCCGGGAGTGTGGGGGTGGGGGTCATTGGACGACGTCGGCACCGCCCCGCCCGCCTGGCGCCCCGAATGATCGTGCGCCGGCGCGCCAGGCACTGCGGAGCTCGGTGTGGGGCGGACGGCCTCCCTCCCCGCAGGCAGTGTTTTCATCCGGCACCGCGCGGCCCCGCCTTTGCGCAGCATCCCATGCCTTAGCGGGAGAGGCGTTTGGGGCCAGTCGGAGGCTGGGCGGACCCCAGGGGTATCTCCCCTTAGCTGGTTGGGAAGGGGCGGGAGTGGTCAGAATTCGGGGCGCTTTGGGGGAGGAGGCCCCGCACTCCCCTTGTCGGCCTCCTGGCCCCCAGCTGCTGGGGCTCTCCGGCCGGCCCGGTGTCTCCATCCGAGAGGTGAGCAGGTGCCGCAGCCCCGCGCTGATTGGTCGGTCCTCCGGTTTCCCTGGCAACCGTCTCCTGGCGCCATGGCAACTGGAGGCCCAGAGCCTGCGCGGCTGGAGCGCAGCGGAAGGCAGCCCCAGGGGAGCCCTGCGGGCGAGTCCCGGGCTTCCCGCAGCCCGGCTCCTTCCCCCAGCGCTCTGGAGGGCGGGCAGAGAGAGAAACCCGCCTCTGCGCTCGCAGCATCCGCCCTGCCATACCCCCAAGGACGCAGCAGCCCGAGTCCCCTGGGCTGCACCCTGGCTTCCACACAGCCCCCGCGATCAGGTTTGCGGAGTACGCGCCCTGTGCCAGGCTCCGGGAGACAGACGAACATTGTTACCACTCTGAAGACGGCGGGGCCAGGGGAGGCAATCAGAGCAGCCACTGGTGGGGCTCTCTCCCCAACCTCGGCCTTCTGCTGGCTATGCAAGAGCCCACGAGCGGGAGGGCAGCGGAACGCGCCTCCAGAGTCAGGCCATGCAGCCGGCTGCCTGCTGGGCACGGCTGTGGCACCAGACCCACCATGCCCAACGGAAGGCCCGTGTCCTGCATCCCCCTCAGTGGGGGGATTCAGCCGTCTTCCTAGCTGCACTCCCTTTCCTCCACACCAGCCTTTTCCCTTGCAGTACTCTGTCAACAGCGTACCATCTGGCCAACACCCTGACTTACCAGAAACCAAAAGCTTTGAACAGGGCCTAAGGGGCCCCCAGTCCCAGCAAGATGGCATAGGTTTGTGGGTCTGTTTCTCCCGAGTAATCTGACGATGAATGCAGGAAATAAGAGACGACACAAACAGAACTTTCAAAGGTGAAAAGAGGGAAGTGAGCTGGCGAGGGGCCCCAGGCCTGGAGGAGCAGCAGAGCAGCCCATTCAGCAGAAGGAGCGCCAGGCCTAGCATTGCCTGACCCGCAGCCTACTACCAGGAGTACCAGGTGTATTCATCCCCGTGTGAAACCGGAGTCCTGCTGTCAACTCTAAGGGAGCTGGCAGGACGATCAAAGGGAGGCTCTCCAATAAGGGGTCAAGGAAAGGACACCCCTTCCCCCCCAGGCCCAAGCTTCCCTTCCTCATCCCACCCAGAGGCTCTCAGGTGTGGGGTGGGAGCACAGGGTGACCTAGGCGGGGAAGCCTTCCATCCCCGCAGTGCCCCAGCAGAGACCAGCGGCACGAGGCCAAAATAGTGCCACAAGTCCTCTGAGCCAAGACACTGTCCCTGGGAGCCGCAGCGACTAAAAGCACATGATCTGCACACCAAGCACCGACAGGATGACTGCCTGCTAAAGATCCGAACATGATGACCTAACTGTCCATGACACCTGAACGCAAAGCGAACAAAAGACCCGCCCATCGTAGCAGGAAAATCAGGGAGGAGCCCAAGAAACAGGAAAATCACAACTAGAATGAAAAAAGGCAACTGACGGGCGCCAGCCAGCACTGAGGGCAAGATGCTGGGACCATCTGGCAAGGAGTTTAAGACAGCCATAATACAAGTGGTTCAACAAGTAAGAACAAATTATCTTGAAACAAATGGAAAATCTCAGCAAATAGACATTATAAGAAGGAAACAAAGGAAATCATAGAACAATGTAGGAAAATCTCTGAAATGAAAACCTTGGGGGATGGGCTTGTGAGTACATGGAAGTGACAGAGGCTTGTCAGTGAGACTGAGGACAGGCCAACAGAAACGACTCACCTGAATAACAAGAAGAAAACACATTGAAAAATGAACAGAGGCTCCAGAACCTGTGGGATAGTAACAGAAGATCCTTCATTCATAGAACCAGAGTCCCAGAAAGAGAGCGGGAGAGCAGGGTTGAAAAAGCAATGATGGCTGAAACTTCTTAGGTAAAAGAAAACTACAGATTCAAGTGGCTGTGCAGGCCTCACATAGGAAACACCCAAAGAAATCCACATCAAGATGTATTTGACAGTGAGCGTCTCATCAGAAACCACAGAGGTCAGAAAAAAGTGGCACAATGTTTTTTTTTTTACTCTAAAAAAAAAAGAAAGGGTAGAAACTTTGTGGACGAATTGATATGGTCATGCTATGTGATATTAAAGCGAATGAGTCTCGATATCAGGTGCAGAGTAAAATTAGAATTTTATTTTCAATTAAAAAGAAAGTTTCCTTAAACTGTTAGTCTGCTCTCAATGTTGAAAGATTGCAAGGGTTCTCTAATTGTTTTATCAAAGCAGTTTCTGATGTTTAAAGTCTCAATGAGTTGTCTGGGTATTTAAGAAAATGAGATCTTTTTTATTACTATTTTTTACTAAGGTATTATTGATATACACTCTTATGAAAGTTTACATGAGAAAATAATGTGGTTACTACATTTACCCATATTATCAAGTCCCCACCCATACCCCAATTCAATCACCGTCCATCAGTGTAGCAAGATGCCAGATTCACTATTTGCCGTCTCTTTGCTACACTGTTTTCCCCGTGATCCCCCACACCATGTGTACTAAACATAATATCCCTCAATCCCCATCTCCGTCCCTCCCCATCTGCCCTCCCACACCCCTCCCCTTTGGTAACCACTAGTTCCTTCTTGGAGTCTCTGAGTCTGCTGCTATTTTGTTCCTTCAGTTTTGCTTCGTTGTTATACTCCACAAACGAGGGAAATCATTTGGCACTTGTCTTTCTACACCTGGCTTATTTCACTGAGCATAATACCCTCCAGCTCCATCCATGTCGTTGCAAATGGTAGGATTTGTTTCTTTCTTATGGCTGAATAGTATTCCATTGTGTATATGTACCACATCTTCTTTATTCATTCATCTACAAAGGACACTTAGGTTGCTTCCATATCTTGGCTATTGTAAAAAGTGCTGTGATAAACATAGGGGTGCATATGTCTTTTTGAACCTGAGAAGTTGTATTCTTTGGGTAAATTCCAAGGAGTGGGGTTCCTGGATCAAATGGTATTTCTATATTTTGTTTTTTGAGGAACCTCCATACTGCTTTCCAAAATAGTTGAACTATCTTACATTCCCACCAGCAGTGTAGGAGGGTTCCCCCTTTCTCCACATCCTCGCCAGCATTTGCTGTTCTTAGTCTTTTGGATGATGGCCATCCTTACTGGTGTGAGGTGATATCTCATTGTGGTTTTAATTTGCATTTCCCTGATTATTAGTGATGTGGAGAATCTTTTCATGTGTCTGTTGGCCATCTGAATTTCTTCTTTGGAGAACTGTCTCTTCATATCCTCTGCCCATTTTTTATTAAGGTTATTTGCTTTTGGGTGTTGACGCGTGTCAGTTCTTTATATATTTTGGATGTTAACCCCTTGTCGGATATGTCATTTACAAATATATTCTCCAATACTGTAGGATGCCTTTTTGTTCTGTTGATGGTGTCTATTGCCATACAGAAAATTTTTAGTTTGATGTAGTCCCATGAGTTCATTTTTCCTTTTGTTTCCCTTGCTCAAAGAGATGCATTCAGGAAAAGGTTGCTCATGCTTATATTCAGGAGATTTTTGCCTATGTTGTCTTCTAAGAGTTTTATGGTTTCATGACTTACATTCAGGTCCTTGATCCATTTTGAGTTTGCTTTTGTGTATGGGGTTAAACAATAATCAAGTTTCATTCTCTTATATATAGCTGTCCAGTTTTGCCAACACCAGATGTTGAAGAGGCTGTCATTTCCCCATTGTATGAACATGGCTCCCTTATCATATATTAATTGACCACATATGGTTGGGTTTATATCAGGGCTCTCTAGTCTGTTCCATTGTTCTATGGGTCTGTTCTTGTGCCAGTACCAAATTGTCTTGATTATTGTGGCTTTGTAGTAGAGCTTGAAGTTTGGCAGCATAATTCCCCTAGCTTTATTCTTACTTCTCAGGATTGCTTTGGCTATTCGGGGTCTTTTGTTGTTCCATATGAATTTTAGAACTATTTTCTCTAGTTTGTTGAAATGCTGTTGGTATTTTCATAGGAATTGCATTGAATCTGTAGATTGCTTTAGGCAGGATGGCCATTATAACAATATTAATTCTTCCTATCCATGAGCATGGGATGTATTTCAATTTATTGGTATTTTCTTTAATTTCTCTCATGAGTGTGTTCTAGTTTTCAGAGTATAAGTCTTTTACTTTCTTGGTTAGGTTTATTCCTTTGTATTTTATTCTTTTTGATGCAAGTGTGAATGGAATTGTTTTCCTGATTTCTCTCGCTGCTAGTTCAACTTTAGTGTATAGGAATGCCACACATTTCTGCATATTAATTTTGTATCCCGAAACTTTGCTGAATTCAGATATTAGATATAGTAGTTTTGGAGTGGATTCTTTAGGGTTTTTTATGTACAATATCATGTCATCCGCAACAGGGACAGTTTAACTTCTTCCTGGCCAATCTGGATGCCTTTTATTTCTTTGTGTTGTCTGATTGCTGTGGCTAAAACCTCCAGTACTGTGTTGAATAGAAATGGAGAGAGTGAGCATCCTTGTCTTGTTCCTGATCTTAAAGGAAAAGTTTTTAGCTTCTTGCTGTTAAGTATAATGTTGGCTGTTGGTTTGTCATATATGGCCTTTATTATGTTGAGGTACTTGCCCTTTATACCCATTTTGTTGAGATTTTTTTATCATGAATTGATGTTGAATTTTGTCAAATGCTTTTTCAGCATCTATGGAGATAATCATGTGGTTTTTGTTCTTTTTGTTGATGTGGTGGATGATATTGATGGATTTTCGAAAGTTGTACCATCCTTGCATCCCTGGAATAAACCCTACTTGATCATGATGGATGATCTTTTTGATGTATTTTTGAATTCGGTTTGCTAATATTTTGTAGACCATTTTTGCATCTATGTTCATCAGGGATATTGGTCTGTAATTTTCTTTTTTTGTGGTGTCTTTGCCTGGTTTTGGTATTAGAGTGATGATGGCCTCATAGAATGAGTTTGGAAGTATTCCCTCTTCTTCTACTCCCTGGAAAACTTTAAGGAGGATGGGTATTAGGTCTTCACTAAATGTTTGATAAAATTCAGTGGTGAAGACATCTGGTCCAGATGTTTTGTTCTTAGGTAGGTTTTTGATTACTAGTTCAATTTCATTGCTGGTAATTGGTCTGTTGAGATTTTCTCTTTCTTTCTGGGTCAGTCTTGAAAGGTTGTATTTTTCTAGAAAGTTGTCCATTTCTTCTAGGTTATTCAGTTTGTTAGCATATACTTTTTCATAGTATTCTCTAATAAGTCTTTGTATTTCTGTAGTGTCCATAGTGATTTTTCCTTTCTCATTTCTGATTCTGTTTATGTAAGTAGACTCTCTTTTTTTCTTGACAAATCTGGCTAGGAGTTTATCTATTTTGTTTATTTTCTAAAAGAACCAGCTCTTTGTTTCATTGATTCTTTCTATTGTTTTATTCTTCTCAATTTTATTTATTTATGCTCTAATCTTTATTATATCCCTCTTTCCACTGCCTTTGGTCTTCATTTGTTCTTCTTTTTCTAGTTTCATTAGTTGTGAGTTTAGACTGCTCATATGAGATTGTTCTTCTTTCCTGAGGTAGGTCTGTAATGCAATATACTTTCCTGTTAACACAGCCTTTGCTGTGTCCCACTGATTTTGCGGTGTTTAATTATTGTTGTCATTTGTCTCCATATATTGCTTAATGTCTGTTTTTATTTGGTCATTGATCCATTGGTTATTTAGGAGCATGTTGTGAAGCCTCCATGTGTTTGTGGGATTTTTTCATTGTGGGACGCCATGTTTGGTTACTGCTTGTCATAAGTGACTGCTTGACATAAGTGAAGCCATTTTGTGAACTTCCTCCATATTGTAAAGAGAACTTGCTTACTCTGTAGCTCTTGTCCTTGTACTAGTTGTTTCGGAGTCGTGAAGGCCTTGGAGCAGAGTGACCGTTCCTTGACTCATGGAACGGGGAGCTTGTTTGGGAAAGCAACTCTCTGTATGATAAAGAAGTGCTTTTGTTATAACGCCAATAGCCCGAGAATTTAACCTTTAAGCTTCTTGCTTCCTCCTTGCTGATGTATAAATATAGGCCCCTAAATAGAGACTTTGGCATTCTCCATAAGACGGATTGTCCTCCTGTGAGTTTGTAAATACAGCCTCGCCCCCCTTTCAGGAACCTTTCAACTGCTGACGGCTGGCTCCGTCAGAAGTGGGGCCCGAACAGGGACTTGAATACTGGGGCAAAACGGTCAAGGGCCACCGCTGAAGAAGATGAGGGCCCCTCGCAGAGAGGAGAGGAGCGGTGAAGCTCAGGATTAAAGTAAGGAGAGCAACGAAAGCCCATGGGTAATAACAGTAGCAGGTTGCTCTTTGTAAATATGATTAAAAATATGCTTAGAGCTCGCGGCACGCGGGTGGGACAGCAACAGCTTACACAGTTTTTAGAGTTTGTAGAAAAAATATGCCCATGGTTCCCAGAGGAAGGAACCATTAATTTAGCAACTTGGAACAAAGTAGGAGAAAAATTACAAGAATATTATGGTAAACATGGTCCAGCCAAGATTCCTGTAGATACTTTTGATTGTGGACCTTAATTAAGGATAGTATAGACCCTAGACACAAAAGAGAACGACTAAGAAATCCCCCAGGAAGTTGTTATAGATGTCGATCAGTGGCCTCTTACAACTGAAAAAATAAAAGCTGCAGAGCAGTTAGTGCAGGAACAGCTCGACAGCGGTCATATTGTTCCTTCTAATTCTCCTTGGAATTCCCCTATTTTTGTCATTAAAAAGAAGTCAGGAAATTGGAGACTTTTGCATGATTTAAGACAAATTAATGCAGTTCTCAAACCTATGGGACCTTTACAACAAGGCCTCCCTTCTCTGGCTATGATTCCAAAAGATTGGGATATGGCTATCATTTATCTTAAAGATTTTTTTTTACAATTTCTCTAGCTGTAACAGACAGAGAAAAGTTTGCTTTTACTGTACCCTCCTTTAATTGTCAAACTCCTTCAGAAAGATTCAAGTAGAAAATACTTCCTCAAGGGATGTTAAACGGTCCTATAATTTGTCAGCATTAAGTGCACAAGGCTTTCTTATCCCCTCCCTGCATGAGCCAGGAGCTGTCTCTCCTCTCACTGTATCTCTAAATAAAAGCTCCCCATTAGCTCTCCTACCTTGACTGTTTGTTAAGTTCATTCTTCAGCTCTGCAAACAAGAACCCCGGCATCATTTCCAAGGGTTCATCTGAGATACCTCAGAGGTGAGTAGTGGCATCCAAGCCTGCCTTTTCTTTCATTGTCCTTATAGAAGGAAGCCGTCTATGGCACACAGCATTGGGCGCTCATCAGCCGCTTAAATGGGAGTAGCCCAGCTGCCGATCTCAAAGTCTCGAGCGACAGGTTTCCCTGCGTCTCCCTCAGTGGATCCCCCATCTCCCCTGGGAGCTGGGAATGTCACCTGAGTGGAGGCCAGGATTCCCTTTCAGAGGCATCTCTTTGGATGCAAGGGACTGAGGAAAGCCGTGGGCAACTGCGAGAGTCTAGGCTGAGGGTACACTTCAGCGGCTTCTCAAAGGTCCGCGTGTCTGGAATCAGACCCCGACAGCCCAACTAGGTGTCCATGAGGAGTGACTCTCTTTCTGTCTCTCTGACTTCCAGCCTGCTTCTCCAGGCCGCCCTGGCCTCTGAGTGAGGGAAGGGGCGTTCCTAACTTTCTTATAACTTCATCAATTTCACGGAACCTGATACCCACCACTGTAAGGTAAGAAATTGCTCTTATTCCTGGCTAAATGCTGTACTCTTTATCTCATAAAAGGTTTCTAAGCACTCGCTAGCCACTTAAAAGACGATTAGTGTCAGCTACCAGTTTTAAATCTCTGATTAGAGAGGCTTGGCCCCTGAAAGAAGTATGCAATATAATGTTATGCAGCTAAATATATTTTGCCACAAGGAGAGAAATTAGTCAAAAGTCCCGTGGACTACTACAATATAGAACTAGTTTTCCAATTCTTTTAGTAAAAATCTGTTCTACTTATTGAGTTCATCATTATCTTCAAAAATTTGAGAGGTTTTTAAACTAGACTCCCTGAAACGGAAGAAATTTATCTTCTGCAATACAGCCTGGCTTTAAATAACTTGTGCTAGAATTGTATTTGCATTTCATTTCCAGCCCCCTGGACGCACACAGTCCCTATCAGTAGAGCCTTCATCGGCTCCTTTTAGTCTGGGACCATCTAAACCTTAACCCAGTTATGTGAACTATTCACCCTTAGAGTGTATTCTTGAAAATTGAAATACTTTTAATCAAGTAAGCTAACAAGAAAGAGGGCAATTGAATATTAGTAACTCAAATCTTTTTATCAGTTTATCTATCTGAGTATATATTCTTTCATGAAAAGTATTGCTTACTGTAACCATTATGTCTCAGCCTGTATGTTTGTTTGTCTAAGTGTGTAAATAAAAAATGTTTTTCTACCTCCAGATGGTATTAATACAAATTAATTTAAAAACAAGCACTTGTGAAAATTGGGCATTCTAAAACTCCAGAGAATTCTAATAAAAGATATTAGGCATTAATGCTAATTTAAGTTTAACTGAAACAGACATGTCCTTATATTTATCAGTTGCCTGAGTTTACCTAAGTCATTTAAGTTGATGTTATCTGTTAAATCTTTCAAGAAGATGCTTAAAGAAAGGCTTGACTTTGTCTAATGTCTAATAAAAGTTTTATAAGTAATCTAGCATAATTGCTAAAGAGTGTGTAACCAAGTGTAACAAATGAACATCTTAATAATAATAATATATTAATGTATAACAGTGTGTATATCTGCAAACAGCCTAAGAATTTTTATGGTATCTGAAATTCTTAGAGTTTTGCTAAGTTATATGAAGATATTTTGTGCTTAGTGAGAGATTGTGCTGTAAAGCATATGGTTCCAGAAATAGAAGTGTGTTCATAAATTTGTCAGTCTAAAGAATGCTAGTGTAACAGTTTACAATAGCCCACTTTTAAGTGTTCACTGAAAATTAAAGTACCTAATGGTTTTAAGTTCTAATTAAAGCTACTTAATATAAGGAAAACATTTCTGTATGCTAAAGAATGTGTGTTTTAATAAAAGAAGATATAAAGAATAGAAAGGGATTGTATTAAGAGTAAAAGAAAGTAATTTTGTTCTTAAGTACAGCTGTTTATCTGAAGAAGGGGAACACTGAATGTAAAAAGAAAATTATAGAAACTATAGAAGGGTTGATATAGTCATGTTATATGAAATTGAAGCAAATAAGTCAATATCACATACACAGAAAAACTAGAAGTTCTTGTTTGTTAAAGGAACCGAAGTTTGTCTACCTTTAATATTGTAAGATTGCAAAATGTTTTCTAATTGTTTTCTGAGTGTTTAAGAAAATGAAATCTTCATATTAAAAGGACTGTAACCTAAGTGTTGTTAACAACTGAGTAACTTGTATTTGCCTTTAAACCTTTTTATTGTTATTCCAGTTAAATAATAAGTATTAATACCATAATTCTATTTAGGCAAATGCCTTAAAAGCTTTCTTTTGACAACCTTCCAAAATCAAATTCAAAAAGGTGCTTTTTACCTCTAATTAACTCTGATATTTTCCAGAGAGCCCCTGGAAAATGTCAGAGGAATTTTCTCCTCATTAGAGAAAGTATTTGGTTAATTTGGCTTATTGCCTGGAAAGAACTGTCTAAATGAATGATGCCAAACTTTGTTACTGAATATTTTATATTACAAAAATATCCAAATTTCCTTATGTCAACTGTCTATAGTAAGCTCTCATCAGATCTTTTGCCATTGTCATTTGTAAGTCTTGTCATTTATAGTCACTGTTTTATTACTTCTAAACTGGTAAAGAACTAGATTTCAGCAGAACAAATATTAATTACATAAGATTAAATAAACCACAGAAGATAGTTTTGTGGTGCGGGATGCATCCTTCCTGCTCTAATAGATTATCCTGAAAATAATCATGAAAGACTTCTCCGAGCTCTGCCATCTGATTGTGACAACAACTTGAGTCTTTGGATCCCACCTCTGAGGCAGTTATAGCGGCATTCATCCTGTCAGACTTATCACTGGAATACAAAAAGAAATATCTAAGCTGGCCTGTGTGTACAGTGAGACAATGAATTTGGCTGCTTCTGTATTATCTGAACTCAGTCAAGAGCTAAGAGAAGTGCGAGTTGTAGTGCTTCAGAATCGTGCTACTATAGATTATCTGCTGTTAAAAAAAACATATGAGATGTGAACAGTTTCCAAGAATGTGTTGTTTTAATTTATCTGATTTTTCTGCTTTTACTATGTATCTGTATTCCTGTTCTGTTAATGTGTGTACTTAATTTAATTAGTAGTTTGTTAAAAGCCTTCTGTTAGAAACTATCTACTTGCTATATTCTCTATTATATCTATGTACTACTTGATAAAAAAAGAGGGGGGGAATGTTGGAGTTCTCCAGAAGACTGTGCAGCTGTCAATTTGGAACTTTTTGTTTTGTGTCAGCCTGAGTCTGCAAACAGCTAAGGCTGCAGTCTTCTTACCTCAAGCAAAGCAAGTCTAAGGAGGTTGGCTGCACACCCCAGACTTCAGGGGATGGAGTTGAACCACAGTTCAAGGAACTGTACCAACGTAGGGACTGCTCTGTGTTCTTTTTCTCTCCCAGGGAAAGAATAATTTAGCCTTGAAGTCTGGGAAAGAATGATTTAGCCTCCTTCTTCCATGCTTTTTAAAACTAGTTCTAAGAACCTGGGTTACAGTTGCCGGAGACTAACATGGCTTGCAGCTATATGTGTCCCCTCCCCGAGTGCCAGAATAGAGGCTGGTTAGTCAAAGACGGGTAAGACTGGCAAAGGGAGATACCAACCTAAGACAGGACACAAACCATGCTGTTTGAAGTCTGATGACGGGTAAGGATCTCCTTTGTGTCTCTCAACCTAAGACAGGCACAGTCTTCTATTACGACAATAGAGTTTGTCATAAAAAATAAAAAAGGGGGAGATGTGGGGAGCCGTGTTTGGTTACTGCTTGTCATAAGTGACTGCTTGACATAAGTGAAGCCATTTTGTGAACTTCCTCCATATTGTAAAGAGAACTTGCTTACTCTGTAGCTCTTGTCCTTGTACAAGTTGTTTCGGAGTCGTGAAGGCCTTGGAGCAGAGTGACCGTTCCTTGACTCATGGAACGGGGAGCTTGTTTGGGAAAGCAACTCTCTGTATGATAAAGAAGTGCTTTTGTTGTAACGCCAATAGCCCGAGAATTTAACCTTTAAGCTTCTTGCTTCCTCCTTGCTGATGTATAAATATAGGCCCCTAAATAAAGACTTTGGCATTCTCCATAAGACGGATTGTCTTCCTGTGAGTTTGTAAATACAGCCTCGCCCCCCTTTCAGGAACCTTTCAACTGCTGATGGCTGGCTCCGTCATTTCATTTATTTTTTTTTTGTTTTAATTAATTTTGGTATCATTAATCTACAATTACATGTGCAATATTATGGTGATTAAACTACCCCCTTCATCAGGTCCCCCCACCAACCCCATTACACTCACTGTCCATCAGCGTAGTGAGATGCTATAGAGTCACTACTTGTCTTCTCTGAGTTGTACCGCCAACCCCGTGCCCCCCCAACATTACATCTCCTAATTGTAATGCCTCTTTTTCCCCCTTATCCCTCCCTTCCCACCCATCATCCCCAGTCCCTTTCCCTTTGGTAACTATTAGTCCATTCTTGGATTCTGTGAGTCTGCTGCTGTTTCGTTCCTTCAGTTTTTTTATTTGTTCTTATACTCCACATATGAGTGAAATCATTTGATACTTGTATTTTTCGGCTTGGCTTATTTCACTGAGCATAATACCCTCTAGCTCCATCCATGTTGTTGCAAATGGTAGGATTTGTTTTCTTCTTATGGCTGAATAATATTCCATTCTGTATACATACCACATCTTCTTTATCTATTCATCTACTGATGGACACTTAGGTTGCTTCCATTTCTTGGCTATTGTAAATAGTGCTGCGATAACCATAGGGGTGCATATGTCCTTTGAAACTGGGCTGCTGCTTTCTTAGGGTAAATTCCTAGGAGTGGGATTCCTGGGTCAAATGGTATTTCTATTTTGAGTTTTTTGAGGAACCTCCATACTGCTTTCCACAATGGTTGAACTAATTTGCATTCCCACCAGCAGTGTAGGAGGGTTCCCTTTTCTCCACATCCTCGCCAACATTTGTTGTTGTTTGTGTTTTGGATGTTGGCCATCTTCACTGGTGTGAGGTCATATCTCATTGTGGTTTTAATCTGCATTTCTCTGATGATTAGCGATGTGGAGCATCTTTTCATGTGCCTGTTGGCCATCTGAATTTCTTCTTTGGAGAAGTGTCAGATTTTTTGTTTTATTTGCATAATTTATTTCTAGTTTCATACCTTTGTGGTTTGAGAAACTGGTTGGTATAATTTCCATCTTTTGAATTTACCAAGGCTCTTTTTGTGGCCTAGGATATGATCTATTATTGAAAATGTTCCGTGTGCGCTTGAGAAGAATGTATATTCTGCTGCTTTTGGGTGTAGAGTTCTGTAGATGTCTGTTAGGTCCATCTGTTCTATTGTGTTGTTCAGTGCCTCTGTCTCCTTACTTATTTTCTGTCTGGTTGATCTGTCCTTCAGAGTGAGTGGAGTGTTGAAATCTCCTAGAATGAATGCATTGCATTCTATTTCTCCTTTTAATTCTATTACTATTTGTTTCACATATGTAGGTGCTCCTGTGTTGGGTGCATAGATATTTATAATGGTTATATTTTCTTGTTGGATTGACCCTTTTATCATGATGTAATGACCTTCTTTGTCTCTTGTGACTTTCTTTGTTTTGAAGTCTATTTTGTCTAATACACATACTGCAATTCCTGCTTTTTTCTCCCTATTAGTTCCATGAAATATATTTTTCCATCCCTTCACATTTAGTTTGTGTATGTCTTTGGGTTTAAAGTGAGTTTCTTGTAGGCAGCATATAGATGGGTCTTATTTTTTTATCCATTCAGTGCCTCTGTGTCTTTTGATTGGTCCATTCAGTCCATTTACATTTAGAGTGATTATCGATAGGTATGTACTTACTGGCATTGCAGGCTTTAGATTCTTGGTTACCAAAGGTTCCAGGTTAACTTCATTAGTATCTAAGAGTGTAACTTAACTCACTTAATATGCTATTACAAACAATGTCTAAAGGTTCTTTTCTTCTCCTTTTTCTTCCTCCTCCATTCATTATATATTGACTATCATATTCTGTACTCTTTGTCTATACCTTGATTGACTTTGGGGATAGTTGATTTAATTTTGCAGTTATTTAGTAATTAACTGTTCTACTTTCTTTACTGTGGTTTTATAACCTCAGGTGACAGCTATTAAACCTTAGGAACACTTCCATCTATAGCACTCCCTCCAAAATACACTGTAGGGACGGTTTGTGGGAGGTAAATTCTCTCAGCCTTTGTTTATCTGGAAATTTTTTAATCCCTTTTTCAAATTTAAATGATAAACTTGCAGAATAAAGTATTCTTGGTTCAAGGCCCTTCTGCTTCATTGCATTAAATACATCATGCCACTCCCTTCTGGCCTGTAAGGTTTCTGCTGAGAAGTCTGATGATAGCCTGATGGGCTTTCCTTTGTATGTGATCTTATTTCTCTCTCTGGCTGCTTTTAATAGTCTGTCCTTATCCTTGATCTTTGCCATTTTAATTACTATATGTCTTGGTGTTGTCTTCCTTGTGTCCCTTGTGTTGGGAGATCTACGCACCTCCTTGGCCTGAGAGACTATCTCCTTCCCCAGATTGGGGAAGTTTTCAGCAATCACCTCCTCAAAGACATTTTCTATCCCCTTTTCTCTCTCATCTTCTTCTGGTATCCCTATAATGTAAATATTGTTCCGTTTGGATTTGTCACAGAGTTCTGTTAATATTCTTTCATTCTTAGAGATCCTTTTTTCTCTCTGTGCCTCAGCTTCTTTGTACTCCTCTTCTCTAGTTTCTATTTCATTTATCGTCTCCTCCACCATATCCAGTCTGCTTTTAATACCCTCCATTGTGCTCTTCAACGATTGGATCTCTGACTGGAATTTATTCCTGAGTTCTTGAATATCTTTCTGTACCTTTATGAGCATGTTAATGATTTTTATTTTGAACTCCCTTTAAGGAAGAGTCATGAGGTTGATGTCATTTAAATCTTTCTCAGGAGTTGTATTAATAATTTTACTCTGAACCAGGTTCCTTTGGTGTTTCATATTTGTATATGGTGCCCTTTAGTGCCCAGAAGCTCTTCTCCCTGGAGCTGCTCATCCCCTGTAGCAATGTCGGGGGGTCGCAGGGGAGTGGTATTGGTGCCTGGGGGGAGGAAAGAGCTGTTTCCTGCTTCCCGGCTGCTATGCCTGTCTCCACTGACTGAACCAGTGGGCCGAGCACACAGGTATAGCCTCCATGCTTTGCGTTTGTAGTTGCAGTAGGCAGATCGTCTATCTGGCTGTGCAAACACCAGTGTAGGGTTTGCCGGTTTGCGAGCTAGGTGGGGCTGGCCAGGAGAAAGGCGCAGTAGGCTGCATATTATGGAGGGGGTCCTTGGAGCTGTGTAGGCAGCCATGGAGCTGGAGCACCTGAAGATCATCTAAGGAGGAAGATTTCTTTTTCTTCCTTAAACATGAGAGTCTATATGGCAAAACTCCCAACCTGCTGGGCAGAGTGCACCTGGACAACTTTGTCTACCTGTCCTGTCTCCTGAGCAGTGAGCTCTGTGCAATCCTTGCCCCTTTAGCAGCCCTCTTGCTAAGGGCTTCCTTGTTAGGATGTCTCCCATACTGCCTGCCTCTCTTTTGTCCCAGAGCAGCCAGATATGGATTCCTGCTTTCCACAAGCTGCTGGAATCTCAGTCTCTCAAGGAATTCTGCCTGTCTTAGTTTTCCAACCCTGTAATCACGAGAGTATTAAGCAAGCATCATGAAATGTAGGTTTGTGCTCCCAGAGCAGATCTCTGGAGTTAGGTATTCAGCAGTCCCTGGCCTCCTCTCCCTCCCTGCTCCATTTGTCTTCCTCCTGCTGGTGAGCTGGGGTGGCTGAAGGGCTTGGGTCCTGTCAGGCCACAGCCTTAGTAGGTAACCCTGTTCTGTGAGGTTTGCTCTTTTCTCCAGGTGTATGCAGTTTGGCGCAGTCCTCTTTCCTGTTGGTCTTTCAGGATTAGTTGTATTAATTATATTTTCGTATTATACGCGGTTTTAGGAGGAAGCCTGTGTCTCACCTCTCATGCCGCCATCTTTAATCCCAACCGGAAAATCTGGCACAATGTTTTTTAAGTGTTGAAGGACAAGACAATCTCATCCAAGAATGAAGGAGAATACATTTTTAGATGAATGAAATCCAAAGGAATTTATCACTGGCAGACCTGCCCTAAAGACTGGCTAATGGAGGGACTTTAAGAGAAAAGGAAATGACAGAGGCATCTTGGAGGATGAGGAAGGAAGGAAACACAGGAAGAGCAGAAATAGGAGTAATCCCGTGGGCAATCCCCTGCTTCTTGAGTTTCCTAAAGCATACATGATGGCTGAAACAATGAGCGTGCCATCTGATGCTCAAGACATTTAAAAGTAGGGAAGGTCGGGGAATGGAAGTGGAAGCAGAGTCTCTATGCGTGACTGAGAGTGGTGAGCCAGCACCACTTCCGGTAGGCTGACAGGCTGCAGGTGTGTACTTTATTGCCCAGAACCACCGCTAAGGAACGTATAAAGTGATACACCCAAAACCTCTGTAAATAAGTCACGACAGAGTCTTTTCAATCTTCACATGATCTGGAGGAGAGCAAGAGAAATAAAGGAAGAAGGAATAGGTAATCCGGAAGGAAGATAACAAAATGGCAGGCCTCCACCTCGACATGCATGAATGGGCTAAACACACAAATTACATGAAGTACATTAAAATGTAAATACAAAAATTAGGAGGTAAAATTGGTAAACTGGTTAAAAAAGCAAGACTGAACTATATGCTGTTTATAAGAAACTCATTTCAAATTCAACGACACAGGTAAGCTGGAAGTAAAATTGACAGTAAAAGATAAGCCAGGCAAGTATTAAAACAAAACAAAACAAAAGCAAGAGTGGCTGTATTACTCTCTGAGAAAGTAAAGCAAAGGAAAGGACATCACGTAATGACACATTGTATAGTGGGGCCACCAGGAAGACCTAACAGCCCCAAAAGTGTCCACCAACCATCAGAATCTCAAAAACCATGAAGTGGAGACTGATACTGCTGGGAGAGTTGGACAGGCCACCAGGACAGCTGAAAGCTTCACATCACTCCTCTAGAAAAGCAGCAGGCTTGCCAGACAGCACTCAGTTCAGTGTAGGAGACCTGAAGCATGCCGACAGCCAAGGGCACCCCCCAGACACAGGCGACAGCAGGATGCATCCGTCTTTAATGGGCAACATCCGTCAAGACAGGTCAAACTCCTGGGCCATCAAACATCAGCACATTTCAAATAACTGCAATCAAAGAGTGTGCACCCAGACCACAGGACACAAACTAGGATGCAGGAACAGAAAGACAATGGCAACACTGGGAAGCCAGCAGCACACTTCTAAGTCAGTCATGGTCAGCCAGGAAGTACCTGGGAAATTCTTTAAAAACACGGAACTGAACTGAATGAAAATAAGAATACAAAACACCCAAGTGTGTGCCCTGCAGCTAAACAATGTGGAGAGGGGTATTCACAGCACACCAGCAAAGATGAAAGGTCTGGAGTCCATCATCTAAGTTCCTACTTAACTGAACTAGGAAAGAAGAGCAAAATAAACCTAAACAAGCAGAAAGAAGGAACTGATAAAGTCAAGAGCAGAAATCAATGACACTGAAAAGAGTAAAACAAGAGAAGAAATCTATGAAACAAAAAAATGGTCTTTGAAAAATCAGTAAAATTGACAACCTCTAGCAAGAATGAAAAAAAAAAAAAAAAAGAGGACACAAATCACCCATATCAGGAATGCAACAGAGGCTCTACTGGGTAGTTTCATGTGTCCCTGGACTGGGCTGAGGGATGCCCATGTAGCTGGTAAATCATAATTTCTGGGTGTGTCTGTGAGGGTGTTACTGGAGAGATGAGCATTTATTCAGATGCCTGAGCAGAGAGCTGCCCTCCCAGTGTGGCAGCCTCATCCAATCCCTTGGGAGCCTGAATGGGGTGAGAAAGTGTAGGAAGGTGTCTCTCCCTGAGCTGAGGTGTCCATCTTCTCCTGCCCTCAGATATCACACCCTTCAGGCTCCAGGACAGACACCAGTGGCCCCAGGTTCTTAGACCTTTGCACTTGGACTGAATTATACCACCAAAAATGGCCCTTTGGGGTCTCCAGCTTGCGAACAGCAGACTGGGACTTCTCGTCCTCCATGACTGCATGAACCGTTTCCTGTAACAAACCTCCTTTTACATCAAGCTGTATATATGGGCCTGCTGGTTCTGTTTCTCTCCAAAATGCTAACAACATGCTGACACTACATTGGACATTACAAGGATACTTGGTACTCTTCAGTCAACAACTCTGAAGAGACAGACCAATTTCTTAAAAACAATTACCAAAATTTGAGCAAGATGAAAAATAATCTGAATAGTCCTATGACCATGAAAGAAACTGATTTGTAACTTAAAACTTCCCCCAAGAAATCTTCAGGCTCAGATGGTTTCACTGGAAAATTCTACCAAGTACTTAAAAAAACATCAATTGTTAACAATCTCTTCCATAAAATAGGAGGGAACACTTCCTAACTTATTTTATGAGACAGGAAATACCCTCATACCCAAAACAGGAAAAAATAGTACCCCAAACAAACAAAACTACAGACCAGTATCTCCCAAAAACTTAGGCACAAAAATTCTTTATTTTTTATTTTTTAAGGTATTATATACACTCTTATGAAGGTTTCACATGAAAAAATAATGTGGTTACTACATTTGCCCATATTATCAAGTCCCCACTCATACCCCAGTTCAGTCCCAGTGATTCCCCACACCATATGTACTAAACATAATACCCCACAATCCCCCTCTCCCACCCTCCCCACCCGCCCTCCCACACCCCTCCCCTTTGGTAACCACTAGTACCTTCTTGGAGTCTCTGAGTCTGCTACTATTTTGTTCCTTCAGTTTTGCTTCGTTGTTATATTCCACAAATGAGGGAAATCATTTGGCACTTGTCTTTCTCCACCTGGCTTATTTCACTGAGCATAATATCCTCCAGCTCCATCCATGTTGTTGCAAATGGCAGGATTTGTTTCCTTCTTATTGCTGAATAGTATTCCATTGTGTATATGTACCACATCTTCTTTATCCATTCATCTACTTATGGACACTTAGGTTGCTTCCATATCTTGGCTATTGTAAAAAGTGCTGCAATAAACATAGGGGTGCATACGTCTTTTTGAATTTGAGAAGTTGTATTCTTTGGGTAAATTCCAAGGAGTGGGATTCCCGGGTCAAATGGTATTTGTATTTTTAGTTTTTTGAGGAAACTCCATATTGCTTTCCACAATGGTTGAACTAGCTTACATTCCCACCAGCAGTCCCATTCTCTGCATCCTCGCCAGCATTTGTTGTTTTTAGTCTTTTGGATGCTGGCCATCCTTACTGGTGTGAGGTGATATCTCATTGTGGTTTTAATTTGCATTTCCCTGATGATTAGTGATGTGGAGCATCTTTTTATGTGTCTGTTGGCCATCTGAATTTCTTCTTTGGAGAACTGTCTCTTCATATCCTCTGCCCATTTTTTAATTGGGTTATTTGCTTTTTGGGTGTAGAGGCGTGTAAGTTCTTTATATATTTTGGATGGTAACCTCTTGTCGGATATGTCATTTACAAATATATTCTCTCATACTATTGGATGCCTTTTTGTTCTGTTGATGGTGTCCTTTGCTGTACAGAAACTTTTTAGTTTGATGTAGTCCCATGAGTACATTTTTGCTTTTGTTTCCCTTGCTCAAGGAGTTGCGTTCAGGAAGAAGTCGCTCATGCTTATATTCAGGAGATTTTTGCCTATGTTGTCTTCTAAGAGTTTTGTGGTTTCATGACTTACATTCAGGTCCTTGATCCATTTCGAGTTTACTTTTGTGTATGGGGTTAAACAATCAAGTTTCATTCTCTTGCATGTAGCTGTCCAGTTTTGCCAACACCAGCTGTTGAAGAGGCTGTCATTTCCCCACTGTATGTCCATGGCTCCTTTATCATATATTAATTGACCAACTATGGCTGAGTTTATATCAGGGCTCTCTAGTCTGTTCCATTGTTCTATGGGTCTGTTCTTGTGCCAGTACCAAATTGTCTTGAGTACTGTGGCTTTGTAGTAAAGCTTGAAGTTGGGGAGCATAATTCCCCCAGCTTTATCCTTCCTTCTCAGGATTGCTTTGGCTATTCTGTGGGGAACTACCTATAAATCTCAGCTGCGCCACAAAGATGGCCACTGAGAACCTTTTGAATTTCTGCTGTGCCACAGCTTCCCGCCGAGTGTTCTCACTGCGCATGCACACAACTCTGTGCGTGATTGGCAATTTGAAGATCGCCTCGTTAGCATAAGGTGTAACCAATCAGAAGAGACCACACCCTATATATTCCATGTTCTGAGCTGCAATAAATGAGTTCCTGCTTTGACTGGGCTCCCTGTCACATCTGATTGTCTCTGGGGACGGCGGAGGCTGCGGAACGGGCGGACAGTTGGCTCTTACCTCCCTTGCTTCGCCTTGTCGGGGCGTGCCTCTCCCTCTCTTCCTTTCCCTCTTCTGGCTCGGAGGGTCACAGAAAGAGCTAGTAATCCTGATGGTGAGCAGGACCGGCAGGGGAGAGGCTAGAAACCCCAACAGCTGGTGCCCCGTGTGAGGAACGCCCAACGAGACCACACAGACCGGATCAACGATCCCTCGGTTGATGAACCGAAAGTGTGGCGGAGTGAGCAGTGGGTGGTTACGTGGTAAGAGCATTCCCGGGAAAATGGGACAAGCAACCTCTAAGGATGAATCTGCGCTTAAAGCGCTGAGATACATGCTTAAAAGCTGAGGGTTAGAACTCTCATATTCCCAGGCAGAAAGAGTCTGGGAGACCTTTGTGAGGGTAGACCCCTGGCTCCCTGTCAGTAACCCTTTTGATTATTCCACCTGGGACCATGTCGAATGACTGATCAGAAAGGGAGAGATAGACTGGGGTGAAGATGCCCCTCTGGGACTGTACCCTACGTTGTCAGCCCTTAAGGAATGTTTTGGGAACACTCGATCTTTATCGCCCTGCTCGGCGGGTCCCACAAGGAATCCCAGCAAACAGGGAGCTGATAGGCAATACCCAAAAGAACCAGATAAACTAACTCCTAAGAATTTGTCTGCGCCCCCAGAGGAAAGGGAATGGGAATGTTTTGATGAGGAATATCTCTGGCCACCTCCTAAGCTCCATCCTGCCCTGCCCAGGATGGATATGGATCCCTGGGCCGTCCCTGACCCATCAGTGTATATCGCTGAGAGGCCCTCTGACACTACCTCGCCGCCATCTTATCCAGCGTTTCCGGCGACCATTAACTCTGGTGGGAACCGGCCAGTGCTGCCATCTTATCAGGCATTTCCGGTAAATTTTAACCCTGGCGGGAACAGGCCAGCTGCGTGGTACCCTTGGCAGACCCAAGAACTCAAAGAACTAAAGAAGGCAGTCTCAGAGGATGGGCCTAATTCCCCGTGGACCGAGACCATCCTCCAAGGGTCAGCTCATCAGCACTGTACTACTCAGGATTGGAAGAGCTTGACAAAGGCAGTCCTTCCTGGTCCCCTGTTCCTTAAGTGGTGTGCCTTCTTTAGGGAGGAATGCCACATCCAGGCAGAGAGAAACCAATCTGCAAACCCTCCGATTCCCGTTACCTTTGGGATGCTCTCGGGGACCAGTGGCCAGTTTGCTACAGGTCTCCAGCAGGCCACCATTCCCGCCCCTTATCAGGAGCAAGTAAGAGCCCTTGGGTTGGCCGCCTGGAAAAAACTGGAGGAAGGCCCCTTGGAACCGCTGGTTCCCGGAATCACCCAAAAGCCCACTGAGGACCTCCTACCATTTGTAGATAGGGTGGAAAAGAGCTTGCAGCGTAAATTTTCCCCAGGGCCATTGGGGGATCAATTTGTTAAAATGTTGGTCTGGGAGGGGATGACTACTGATCACAAGTTGGCCTGTGCAGGGCTGAAAGATAGGTCCATGGAAAGGTGGATAGTCGCCTCCAAGGATGTGGGCACTCAAGCCCACCAGTCCCAGACTCTGGTTGCCGCCTTGCAGGCACAAACGGCCTCCTTAATGGAGGCCTTGACTGTAGCCCTCACTTTACAGTCCCCAGGGAGCAGAGCCCCAGACAAAGGGGGGAGAAATCAAACTTGTTTTGGATGCGGTCAGATGGGACACTTCAAGAGGGAGTGCCCTAAGGACCATGCTACAAAAAATAGCAGTGGCAAACAGGAGGGGACAGCGCCCACCTAGGACGCCCTGTCCTAGGTGCAGGAAGGGATTTCATTGGCAGAAAGACTGCAAGTCTAAGTTTGACATCCAACGCAACCCTTTAAACTAGGGGAGGAGCAACCTCCAGCCCCGTTAGCCCAAGGAGGAAGGAGTTCTTCTGATTCCCCCAGGGCCCATTGGACAGTGCCCATCATACCGGGAGTAAGATCAAAGATGGACATATTCATATTGGGAAAAAGGTTCCGCTGCCTAATTGACACTGGGGCAGACCAAACTGTGCTTGGAAAGGAGGAAGTTCCCCTCCACTGGAGGCTAGTCCTGGGACCTCCTTTATGAGGGGTCGGAGGCAATGCGACCTCTGAGGAGGCTAAGGACTGGCTTAAATGGGAAGACATAGATAGCAACCATGGGGAAGTCAGACCCCTCATTGCCTCTGGCCTGACAGCTAACCTGCTGGGCCAAGACATTCTAGGAGCGGCTGATGTCTACATTACCAGTAATCCTAAAATTCTTTATGAAAAAATATCGGGGAAAGAAGAATACCAACGACAATTTGGTTGTTCTAAGAACCCGAAGTCTAGATTCAGTGATTATAGGGGAGGCCTTTCCTTTGAGGCTTCGAGACCTAATATGCCCCTTTCGCGAGTGAAGCCGCACCCCCAATCCTAAAGGCAACTGCTCCGGTAACGCCTGCTATTGCATGGCTCCCAGGACCTCCAGTCTGGGTGGAGCAGTGGCCATTACCACAAGCTAAGCTTCAAAGACTTAAAGAAATTACCCAAGAACAATTAAAACTGGGACACATTAGACCTTCCCTAAGCCCATGGAATAGTCCTGTTTTTGTTAGTCAGAAGGCCTCTGGCAAGTGGAGGATGTTACAGGATTTAAGAAAGATCAACAAGTGGATGGTTCCTGTGGGCACGCCCCTGAGGGGGTTGCCCTGGATTCCGTCCATTCCAAAAGATTTGTCCCTCATTGTGATTGATATTAAGGATTGTTTTTTCTCCATTCCCCTCAACCCTGCTGATTGTGAGAAGTTTGCTTTCTCCGTACCTTCCACCAATTTTCAGGGGCCTGATGAGAGATATGAATGGACAGTGTTGCCACAGGGCATGGCTAACAGCCCAGCCTTTTGCCAACGATATGTCTCTCAGGTTTTGCAGCCCCTTCAACAGTGGGCAGGGGTGGTCCTATATGCATACATGGATGATATTATTTTGGGAGCATCCACTACCCAACAGCTCAGCTCTGCCTACCAGAAGCTCCAAACCCTCTTGAAACAAGGGGGGTTACATGTGTCCAGCAACAAGGTCCAGACCGTGCCTCCCTTTGAAATACTGGGAGCAAGGCTTACCTGGACTCTTCTCCCAGGGGAACCTGATGGCTGATCAACTGGCGTCCTCTGCTGTTCAGACCATATCTGCACAGCAGACTCTAGACCTCCAATGAGTCCAAGACCTCCATGACCTTACTTACCTTAACTGGAGGGGGCTTCATCACAAATTCCCCCATATTCCCATCAAGGACTTAAAGAAAATCATTAGGACCTGTAAATCCTGTTTACCATTCCTGCAAGTTCCACCCCTGCAATCCCCAGGAGTTAACCCAAGAGGTCTGAAACCAAACTGTCTCTGGCAGACTGATGTCACTCACTATGCAGTCTTTGGAAAACTAAAATTTGTGTTTGTCTCAGTTGATACATACTCCCATGCTTGCTGGGCTACTGCCCATACGGGAGAAAGAGCCAAACATGCTCAAAGCCATTTTTTGCAATGCTTTGCTATCCTAGGCATACCACACCAAGTAAATGAAAGACATTACAAAAACAAAAAGGGGGAACAAACCCCCACAACCAACTGCAAATGGCTCTGCTTACATTAAATATTTTTAAATTTTCAAAAGATTAACCTCTAATGGCCTTTCAAAGGCACTGGACAAATCAAACGCCATATGCCAAAATAGAAGTACGCTGGAAAGACCAGCTGACTGGGCAATGGCGAGGACCAGATCCACTGATAAGTATGGGCAGAGGATTTGGATGTGTATTTCCTATAGGCGGACCGAATCCAATTTGGGTTCCTGCTAGGAACTTGAAATCCTGCCCTCAGACCACTCAGCAAGTGGAAGGAAGCCATGACATGAACTTTTCCCAAGAGGATGACCTCTTGAGGGCTTGTCTTTCTTCTCTCTTTCAGGACTGAAAAGGAGTCATGAAGGCTGGACTATTACCCCTGCTCGTGCCCACTTTCCTACTCCCTTTGTGTGAACACAACGGGAAGACAAGGAATCCAATTAGTTCATCGCAGGACTAAGAGAGACTTTGGAATCACTGCTGTTATTGTTGCCTCCATTGCTGCATCTGCTGCGGCCGCAACTGCCGCTACCATTGCCATAGTCCAGACAGTGACTACTGCTGAAGAAGTGACACTGTTAAGCCTTCAACAAAGACATCTTTGCAGTCCTATGTTTTCCCATGTATGTCAAACATTTACTACCATTAATGCTACTAATTACTCTGAATTTAAGGGACCATGGAATGATAAGATGTTAAAAATGTCTACAATGCTCCTTCACGATATTGTGAACCTTAATGCGACTGAGGTTGTAATCTTACCCTCTGCTTCCTTTTTTACCAGAGTATGGGAAGAAATAACTAGTTTGTTTAGTCTACCCAAGCTGTTATTAGGAGGTATAATAATTGTAATGTCATTAGTTATTTTCATGCTCGTGTGGTGGTGGAGAAGATCATATCAACAGCAACAGATATTACAACAAAAGGTAATTATGTTATCTCAAATGATTGCAGAAGGAGTTCCCCATACCCCAGAGCATTCATGGGCATTTATAGCCCTACAAAGAGGTGCAAACGACCTCTTGAGAATGTCATTACTGGAAGTGCTAGGATGGTAGTCAATGATGGGTAAGATCTCCTGAAAGATGGGGACAACCTAAGACAGGCACATCCTCGAGTACAGGATGGCATCTCTCATGCTCATACAAAAACAAAAAGGGGGAAATGTGGGGAACTACCTATAAATCTCAGCTGTGCCACAAAGATGGCCACTGAGAACCTTTTGAATTTCTGCTGTGCCACAGTTTCCCACCAAGTGTTCTCACTGTGCATGCGCACAACTCTGGGCGTGATTGGCAATTTGAAGATCGCCTCGTTAGCATAAGGTGTAACCAATCAGAAGAGACCACACCCTATATATTCCGTGTTCTGAGCTGCAATAAATGAATTCCTGCTTTGACTGAGCTCCCTGCCGTGTCTGATTGTCTCCGGGGAGGGCGGAGGCTGCAGAACGGGCAGACAGTTGGCTCTTACCTACCTTGCTTCACCTTGTCGGGGCGTGCCTCTCCCTCCCTTTCCTTCCCTCCCTTCCTTTCCCTCCGCTGGCTCGGAGGGTCACAAAAAGAGCTAGTCACAGAAAGAGCTGGTAATCCTGACTGTGAGCAGGATCGGCGGGGGAGAGGCCAGAAAAACCCCGACACTATTCGGGGTCTTTTGTTGTTCCATATGAATTTTAGAATGATTTTCTCTAGTTCATTGAAAAATGATGTTGGTATTTTGATAGGAATTGCATTGAATCTGTAGATTGCTTTAGGCAGGATGGCCATTTTGACAATATTAATTCTTCCTATCCATGAGCACGGGATGTGTTTCCATTTATTGGTATCTTCTTTCATTTCTCTCATGAGTGTCTTGTAGTTCTCAGAGTATAGGTCTTTCACATCCTTTGTTAGGTTTACTCCTAGGTATTTTATTCTTTTTGATGCAACTTTGAATGGAATTGTCTTCCTGATTTCTCTCTGTGTAGGTCATTGTTAGTGTATAGGAATGCCATGGATTTCTGCGCATTAATTTTGTATCCCGCAACTTTGCTGAATTCAGATATTAGATCTAGCAGTTTTGGAGTACATTCTTCAGGGTTTTTTATGTACAATATCATGTCATCTGCAAACAGGGACAGTTTCACTTCTTCCCTGCCAATCTGGGTGCCATTTATTTCTTTGTGTTGTCTGATTGCCATAGCTAGGACTTCCAGTACTATGTTGAATAGAAGTGGGGAGAGTGGCATCCTTGTCTTGTTCCCGATGTTAAAGGAAAAGCTTTCAACTTCTCGCTGTTAAGTATAATGTTGGCTGTGGGTTTGTCATATATGGCCTTTATTATGTTGAGGTACTTGCCCTTTATACCCATTTTGTTGAGAGTTTTTATCATGAATGGATGTTGAATTTTGTCAAATGCTTTTTCAGCATCTATGGAGATGATCATGTGGTTTTTGTCCTTTTTGCTGAGGTGGTGGATGATGTTGATGGATTTTCGAATGTTGAACCATCCTTGCATCCCTGGAATAAACCCTACTTGATCATGATGGATGATCCTTTTGATGTACTTTTGAATTCGGTTTGCTAATATTTTGTTGCGTATTTTTGCATCTATGCTCATCAGGGATATTGCTCTATAGTTTTCTTTTTTTGTGGTGTCTTTGCCCAGTTTTGGTATTAGAGTAATGCTGGCCTCATAGAATGAGTTTGGAAGTGTTCCTTCTTCTTCTACTCCATGGAAAACTTTAAGGAGAATGGGTATTAGGTCTTCACTAAATGTTTCATAAAATTCAGCGGTGAAGCCATCTGGTCCAGGTGTTTTGTTCTTAGGTAGGTTTTTTTAATAGTTTATTTTGGTATCATTAATCTACAAATACATGTGCAATATTATGGTGATTAAACAACCCCCTTCGTCAGATCCCGAACACCAACCCCATTACACTCACTGTCCATCAGCGTAGTGAGACGCTATAGAACCATTACTTGTCTTCTCTGACTTGTACAGCCCTCCCAGTGTCCCCCAACATTACATCTGCTAATCATAATGTCCCTTTTTCTCCCTTGTCCATCCCTTCCCACCTTTCCTCCCCACTCCCTTTCTCTTTGGTAACTATTAGCCTGTTCTTGGGTTCTGTGAGTCTACTGCTGTTTTGTTCCTTCAGTTTTTTACTTTGTTCTTATACTCCACATATGAGTGAAATCACTTGGTACTTGCTTTTTCGGCTTGGCTTATTTCACTGAGCATAATACCCTCTAGCTCCGTCCATGTTGTTGCAAATGGTAGGATTTGTTTTCTTCTTATGGCTGAATAATATTCCATTGTGTATATGTACCACATCTTCTGTATCCATTCATCTACTGATGGACACTTAGGTTGCTTCCATTTCTTGACTATTGTAAATAGTGCTGCGATAACCATAGGGGTGCATATGTCTTTTCCAAACTGGGCTGCTGAATTCTTAGGGTAAATTCCTAGGAGTGGGATTCCTGGGTCAAATGGTATTTCTATTTTGAGTTTTTGAGGAACCTCCATACTGCTTTCCACAATGGTTAAACTAATTTACATCCCCATCAGCAGTGTAGGAGGGTTCCCTTTTCTCCACATCCTCGCCAACATTTGTTGTTGTTTGTGTTTTGGATGTTGGCCATCCTGACTGGTGTGAGGTGATATCTCATTGTGGTTTTAATCTGCATTTTTCTGATGACCAGCGATGTGGAGCATCTTTTCATGTGCCTGTTGGCCATCTGAATTTCTTCTTTAGAGAAGTGTCTATTCATGTCCTCTGCCCATTTCTTAATTGGATTATTTGCTTTTTGTTTGTTATAGTGCGTGAGTTCTTTGTATATTTTGGATGTCAACCCCATACAGGATATGTCATCTACGTATATATTCTCCCATACTGTAGGATGTCTTTTGTTCTACTGATGGTGTCCTTTGCTGTACAGAAGCTATTCAGCTTGATATACTCCCACTTTTCATTTTTGCTTTTGTTTCCCTTGCTGGGGGAGATATGTTCATAAAGAAGTTGCTCATGTTTATGTCCAAGAGATTTTGCCTATGTTTTTTTCTAAGAGTTTTATGGTTTCATGACTTACATTCAGGTCTTTGATCCACCTTGAGTTTACCTTTGTGTGTGGGGTTCGACAGTAGTCCAGTTTCATTCTCTTACGTGTAGCTGTCCAGTTTTTCCAACACCAGCTGCTGAAGAGGCTGTCATCTTCCCATTGTATATCCAAGGCTCCTTTATCAAATATTAATTGACTGTATGTGTTTGGGTTAATGTTTGGATTTTCTATTCTGTTCCACTGGTCTGTGGGTCTGTTTTTGTTCCAATACCAAATTGTCTTGATTACTGTGGCTTTGTAGTAGAGCTTGAAGTCAGGGAGTGTAATTCGCCCTGTTTGATTCCTCCTTCTCAGGATTGCTTTGGGTATTTTGTGGTTCCATATGAAGTTTAGAATTTTTGTTCCAGTTCATTGAAGAAAGCTGTTGGTAGTTTGATAGGGATTGCATTGAATCTGTAGATTACTTTAGGTAGTATAGCCATTTTGACAATATCTATTCTTCCTAGTGCAGAGCATGGGATGTATTTCCATTTGTTAGTGTCCTCTTTAATTTCTCTTAGGAATATCTTGTAGTTTTCAGAGTACAGGTCTTTCACTTCCTTGGTTAGGTTTATTCCTAGGTATTTTATTCTTTTTGATGCAATTGTGAATGGAATTGTTTTTCTGATTTCTCTTTCTGTTAGTTCATCACTAGTGTATAGGAGAGCAACAGATTTCTGTGTGTCAAATTTGTGTCCGACAACTTTGCTGAATTCAGATTATTAGTTCTAGTAGTTTTGGCGTGGAGTATTTATGGATTTTTTATGTACAATATCATTTCATCTGCAAATAGTGACAATTTGACTTCTTCTTTACCAATCTGGATGCCTTGTATTTCTTTGTTTTGTCTGATTGCCGTGGCTAGGACCTCCAGTACTATGTTGAATAACAGTGGAGAGAGTGGGCATCCCTGTCTTGTTCCCGATCTTCGATGAAAAGCTTTCAGCTTTTCACTGTTACGTATGATGTTTGCTGTGGGTTTGTTGTATACAGTCTTTATGATGTTGAGATACTTGCCGTCTATACCCATTTTGTTGAGAGTTTTAATCATGAATGGATGCTGAATTTTGTCAAATGGTTTTTCAGCATCTATGGAGATGATCATGTGGTTTTTGTTCTTTTTTTTGTTGATGTGGTGGATGATGTGGATGGATTTTCGAATGTTGTACCATCCTTGCATCCCTGGGATGAATCCCACTTGATCATGGTGTATGATCCTCTTGATGTATTTTTGAATTCGGTTTGCTAATATTTTGTTGAGTATTTTTGCATCTATGTTCATCTGGGATATAGGTCTGTAATTCTCTTTTTTGGTGAGGTCTTTGCCCGCTTTTGGTATTAGAGTGATGCTGCCTTCATAGAAAGAGTTTGGAAGTATTCCCTCCTCTTCTACTTTTTGGAAAATTTAAAGGAGAATGGGTGTTATTTCTTCTCTATATGTCTTTTGAATTGAGAGGTAAATCCATCAGGTCCAGTGGTTTTGTTCTTGGGTAGTTTTTTGATTAGTGATTCAATTTCGTTGCTGGTGATTGGTCTGTTTAGTTTTTCTGTTTCTTGTTTGGTCAGTCTTGGAAGGTTGTATTTTTCTAAGAAGTTGTCCATTTTTCTAGGTTTTCCAGCTTGTTAGCATATAGATTCTCATAATATTCTCTTATAATTCTTTGTATTTCTGTGGGTCCGTCGTTGTTTTTCCTTTCTCATTTGTGATTCTGTTTATGTGTGTAGATTCTCTTTTTCTCTTAATGAGTCTGGCTAGGGGTTTATCTATTTTGTTCATTTTTTCAAAGAACCAGCTTTTGGTTTCATTGATTTTTTCTATTGTTTTATTCTTCTCAATTTTATTTATTTCTTCTCTGATATTTATTATGTCTCTCCTTCTGGTGACTTTGGGCGTCATTTGTTCTTCTTTTTCCAATTTCAATAATTGTGTCTTTAGACTGTTAATTTGGGAATGTTCTTCCTTCTTTAAATAGGCCTGGATTGCAATATACTTTCCTCTTAGTACTGCCTTTGCTGCGTCCCACAGAAGTTGTGGCTTTGTGTTGTTGTTGTCATTAGTCTCCATATATTCTTTGATTTCTGTTTTGATTTGATCATTAACCCGTTGATTCATTATGAGAATGTTGTTAAGTCTCAATGTAGTTGTGAGCCTTTTTGATTTCTTTCTAAAATATATTTCTAGGTTTATACCTTTGTGATCTGAGAAGTTGGTTGGTAGGATTTCAATATTTTTGAATTTACTGAGGTTCTTTTTGTTGCCTAGTATGTGGTCTATTCTGGAAAAAGTTCCATGTGCGCTTAAGAAGAATGTGTATCCTGCTGATTTTGGGTGCAGAGTTCTGTAGATATCTGTTAGGTCCATCTGTTCTAGTGTGTTGTTCAGTGCCTCTGTGTCTTTACTTATCCTGTGCCTGGTTGATCTATCCTTTGGAATGAGTGGTGTGTTAAAGTCTCCTAACATATTTGCATTGCTGTCTATTTCCTCTTTCAGTTCTGTTAGTATTTGTTTCACATATGCTGATGCTCCTGTGTTGGGTGCATATATATTTATAATGGTTATATCTTCTTGTTGGACTGACCCCTTTATCATTATGTAATGTCCTTCTTTATCTCTGGCTACTTTCTTCGTTTTGAAGTCTATTTTGTCTGATACAAGTACTGCAACACCTGCTTTTTTCTTCTTGTTGTTTGCATGAAATATCTTTTTCCATCCCATGACTTTTAGTCTGTGTATATCTTTGGGTTTGAGGTGAGTCTCTTGTAAGCAGCATATAGATGGGTCTTGCTTTTTTATCCATTCTATTACTCTGTGTCTTTTGATTGGTGCATTCAGTCCATTTACATTTAGGGTGATTATTGATAGATATGTACTTATTGCCATTGCTGGCTTTAGATTCGTGGTTACCAAAAGTTCAAGGGTTGCTTTTTTACTATCTGAGAATCTAACTTAACTTTCTTGTTAAGTTATTGTAGACTGATGTTTATTTCTCTCCCTTCTTATTTTTTCTCCTCCATTCTTTATATACTAGGTGTTTTATTCTTTGACTTTAGTTAGTATTTGGATGGTCTGCTTTGTTTGCTATGATTTTATTTTCTCTGGTTACATCTTTTTAGCCTTAGGGGTGCTTCCCTCTAGAGCAGTCCATTTAAGATATCTTGTAGTGGTGGCTTATGAGAGGCAAACTCTTTCAACTTTCGATTGTCTGGAAATTCTTTAATCCCTCCGTCATATTTAAATGATAATCGTGCTGGATACAATATTCTTGGTTCGAGGCCCTTCTGTTTCATTATGTTAAATATATCATGCCATTCTCTTCTGGCCTGTAAGGTTTCTGTTGAGAAGTCTGATCATAGTCTGATGAGTTTTCCTTTGTAAGTGATCGTTTTTCTCTCTCTAGCTGCCTTTAATACTCTGTCTTTATATTTGACCTTTGCCATCTTAATTATTATGTGTCTTCCTTGGGTCCATTGTGTTGGGAGATCTGTGGGCTTCCATGGACTGCAAGACTATTTCCTTCCCCAGCGTGGGAAAGTTTTCAGCAATTATTTCTTCAAAGCACTTTTTATCCCTTTTTTTCTCTCTTCTTCCTCTGGTACTCCTATAATGCGAATATTTTTCTGTTTGGATTGTTCACACAGTTCTCTTAATATTTTTTCATTCCTAGAGATCCTTTTATCTCGCTCTGCCTCAGCTTCTCTGTATTTCTGTTCTCTGATTTCTATTCCATTAACTGTCTCTTGCATCTCATCCAGTCTGCTGGTAATCCCTTTGACCGCTTGTCTCAATTCTGCATTGTCATTACCTCACTTCCCTCACTTCCTCCCTAAGCTCTTTCATATTTCTGTGTAAATCCATCAGTATGGTTATGACTTGTGTTCTGAATTCTTTTTCAGGAAGGTTGTGCTTTTCCATCCCTTCTGGTTTCCTCTCTGGTGTTGTCTGGGTCTGGGTGAGTTTTGTTTGTACCATATTCCTTTGTCTTGTCATGGCAATAGAAGTGGTCACTGGTACGTGCCACGTATGTCAGCTGGGCTCTTTAAGACATTTAAAAAGAAAAAAAGAAGGAAAACAGAGAAAAGAGTAAAAAGAAAGAAAGAAGGAAAATAAAGAAAATAAAAGAAAAAAAACCACCCACTGGGAGTAGATTCTGTGAGGTGGCGCTGTTGCTCCACTATATATCGCTGCTCTGCAGGGCCCTTTGTAGCTCTGGCTGTGGCGGGAACGAATGGGAGTCTCTGTGGGAAGTCTGAGTCCGGCTACTCTTTCCCGGGCACCAGCCAAGAGGTCCGAAATTCCCCAGGACTCCCAGCCTGCTGGGCTGAGTGTACTGGGACAATCCAGGGCTATTGTCTCTTTAAGACTGGTAAAAAAAAAAGTGCGTGCTTTTCTTTTGTCCCAGGAGCTGGCTGCGAGGACCCCGGTGAATTCCCAAACTCTGATCCTGCACCTTCTGTCTCTCCAATTTCTGATACACTGTGCGATATGTTTCAGCTCTCCCGGCGCAGATCACCAGGTCTGGTTATTTAGCAGGTCTGTACTTCCACTCCTTCCCAGCTCTGAATCCTCTGCTCCCGCCGGTGTGCTGGGGTGGGGGAGTCCTTGGGTCCTGCCGGGTCGCAGCTCCGTATCTTACCGGCCTTGCAGTGTGCCGAGTCCTCTTAGGTGTAGATGCAGGCTGTGTGCTGTCCTGTATCTTCTGGTCTCTCTTTAGGAATAGTTGTATTTGTTGTATTTTCATAAATACATATGGTTTTGGGAGGAGATTTCTGCCACCCTGCTCATTCCGCCATCTTCCCAGAAGTCGCCTTGGAAGGTTGTATTTTTCTAGAAAGTTGTCCATTTCTTCTAGGTTATCCAGTTTGTTAGCATATAATTTTTCATAGTATTCTCTAATAGTTCTTTGTATTTCTGTGGTGTCCGTAGTGATTTTTCCTTTCTCATTTCTGATACTGTTTATGTGAATAGACTCTCTTTTTTTCTTGAAAAGTCTGGATAGGGGTTTATCTATTTTGTTTATATTCTTGAAGAACCTGCTCTTGCTTTTGTTGATCCTTTCTATTGTTTTATTCTTCTCGGTTTTATTTATCTCTGCTCTAATCTTTATTATATCCCTCCTTCTACTGACTTTGGGTCTCATTTGTTCTTCTTTTTCTAGTTTCATTAATTGTGAGTTTAGACTGCTCATATGGGAATGTTCTTCTTTCCTGAGGTAGGACTGTACTAGAATATACTTTCCTCTTAGCACGGCCTTTGCTGCATCCCACAATTTTTGTGGTGTTGAATTATTGTCATTTGTCTCCATATATTGCTTGATTTCTGTTTTTATTTGGTCATTGATCTATTGATTATTTAGGAGCATGGTATTAAGCCTTCATGTGTTTTTTTTTTAACAATTTATTTTGGTATCATTAACCTACAGTTACATGAGCAATATTATGGTGATTAAACTCCCCTCTTCATCAGGACCCCCCACACCAACCCTATTACCGTCACTGTCCATCAACGTACTGAGATGAGAATCACTCCTTGTCTTCTCTGGGTTGTACATCCCTCCCCGTGCACCCCCACCATATGTCTGTTAATCGTAAAGCCCCTTTTACCCTCTTATCCCTCCCTTCCCGTCCTTCTTCCCCAGTCCCTTTCCCTTTGGTAACTATTAGTCCATTCTTGGGTTCTGTGAGTCTGCTGCTGTTTTATTCCTTCAGTTTTTTTTTCTTTGTTTTTATATTCCACATATGAGTGAGATCATTTGATACTTGTCTTTTTTGGCTTGGCTTATTTCACTGAGCATAATACCCTCTAGTTCCATCCATGTTATTGCAAATGGTAGGATTTGTTTTTTTCTTATGGCTGAATAATATTCCATTGTGTATATGTACCACATCTTCTTAATCCATTCATCCACTGATGGACACTTAGGTTGTTTCCATTTCTTGGCTATTGTAAATAGTGCTGCAATAAACATAGGGGTGCATCTGTCTTTTTGAAACTGGGTCACTGCATTCTTAGGGTAAATTCCTAGGAGTGGGATTCCTGGGTCAAATGGTATTTCTATTTTGAGTTTTTTGAGGAACCTCCATACTGCTTTCCACAATGGTTGAACTAATTTGCATTCCCACCAGCAGCGTAGGAGGGTTCCCTTTTCTCCACATCCTCACCAACATTTGTTGTTGTTTGTGTTTTGGATGTTGGCCATCTTCACTGGTGTGAGGTGATATCTCATTGTGGTTTTAATCTGCATTTCTCTGATGATCAGTGATGTGGAGCATCTTTTCATGTGCCTGTTGGCCATCTGAATTTCTTCTTTAGAGAAGTGTCTATTCATGTCCTCTGCCCATTTCTTGATTGGATTATTTGTTTTTTGTTAGTTGATGTGCATGAGTTCTTTGTATATTTTGGATGTCAACCCCTTATCCGATACATCATTTATGAATATATTTTCCCATATTGTAGGATGTCTTTTTGTTCTCCTGATGGTGTCCTTTGCTGTACAGCTTTTAAGCTTGATATACTCCCACTTCTTCATTTTTGCTTTTGTTTCCCTTGCCCGGGGAGATATGTTCATGAAGAAGTCACTCATGTTTATGTCCAAGAGATTTTTGCCTATGTTTTTTTCTAAGAGTTTTATGGTTTCATGATTTACATTCAGGTCTTTGATCCACCTTGAGTTTACCTTTGTGTATGGGGTTAGACAGTAGTCCAGTTTCATTCTCTTACATGTAGCTGTCCAGTTTTTCCAACACCAGCTGCTGAAGAGGCTGTCATCTCCCCATTGTATATCCAAGGCTCCTTTATCAAATATTAATTGACTGTAGGTGTTTGGGTTAATGTTTGGATTTTCTATTCTGTTCCACTGGTCTGTGGGTCTGTTTTTGTGCCAATACCAAATTGTCTTGATTACTGTGGCTTTGTAGTAGAGCTTGAAGTCAGGGAGCGTAATTTCCCCTGTTTTATTCCTCCTTCTCAGAATTGCTTTGGCTATTCGGGGTCTTTTGTGGTTCCATATGAATTTTAGAATTATTTGTTCCAGTTCATTGAAGAAAGCTGTTCGCAGTTTGATGGGGATTGCGTTGAATCTGTAGATTGCTTTAGGCCTTCATGTGTTTTTGGGATTTTTCATTTTCTTTGCGTAAGTCATTTCTAGTTTCATTCCTTTGTGGTATGAGAAGCTGGTTGGTACAATTTCAATCTTTTTGAATATACCGAGGCTCTTTTTGTGGCCTAGTATATGATCTCTTTTTGAAAATGTTCCATGTGCGCTTGAGAAGAATGTGTATTCTGCTGCTTTTGGCTGTAGAGTTCTGTAGATGTCTGTTAGGTCCATCTGTTCTAATGTGTTATTCAGTGCCTCTGTCTCCTTACTTATTTTCTGTCTGGTTGATCTGTCCTTCAGAGTGAGTGCTGTGTTTAAGTCTCCTAGAAAGAATGCATTGCATTCTATTTCCCCCTTTAATTCTGTTAGTATTTTTTTCACATATGTAGGGGCTCCTGTGTTGGGTGCATAGATATTTGTAATGGTTATATCCTCTTGTTGGGTTGACCCTTTAATCATCATGTAATGTCCTTCTTTGTCTCTTGTGTCTTTCTTTGTTTTGAAGTCTACTTTGTCATATAAGTACTGCAACTCCTGCTTCTTTCTCCGTATTAGTTTTATGAAATGTGTTTCTCCATCCCTTCACTTTTAGTCTGTGTATGTCTTTGGGTTTAAAGTGAGTCTCTTGAAGGCAGCATATAGATAGGCCTTATTTTTTTATCCATTCAGTGCCTCTATGTCTTTTGATTGGTGCATTCAGTCCATTTACATTTAGGGTAATTATGGATAGGTATGTACTTATTGGCATTGCAGGCTTCAGATTCGTGGTTACCAAAGGTTCAAGATTAACTTCCCTACTATCTAAGAGTCTAAGAACTCAATATGCTATTACAAACACAATCCAAAGGTTCTTTTTTTTGTTTGTTTGTTTGTTTGTTTCCCTCCTCCTTTTCTCCCTCCTCTATTCTTTATATACTAGGTATCATATTCTGTGCTGTTTGTCTATCTCTTGATTGACTTTGGGGATAATTAATTTAATTTTGCATTTTATTAGTAATTAGTTGTTCTATTTTCTTTCCTGTGGTTTTATTACCTCTGGTGACAGCTATTGAACCGTAGGAACACTTCAATCTATAGCAGTCCCTACAAAATACACTGTAGAGATGGTTTGTGGGAGGTAAAGCCTCTCAGCTTTTGCTTATCTGGGAATTGTTTAATCCCTCCTTCAAATTTAAATGATAATCTTGCCAGATAAAGTAATCTTGGTTCAAGGCCCTTCTTCTTGATTGCATTAAATACATCATGCCACTCCCTTCTGGCCTGTAAGGTTTCTGCTGAGAAGTCTGATGATAGCCTGATGGGTTTTCCTTTGTATGTGATCTTATTTCTCTCTCTGGCTGCTTTTAATAGTCTGTCCTTATCTTTGCTCTTTGCCATTTTAATTACTATATGTCTTGATGTTGTCTTCCTTTGGTCCCTTGTGTTGGGTTGGGAGATCTGCGCACCTCCATGGCCTGAGAGACTATCTCCTTCCCCAGATTGGGGAAGTTTTCAGCAATCACCTCCTCAAAGACATTTTCTATCCTTTTTTCTCTCTCTTCTCCTTATGGTACATATTGTTCCGTTTGGATTGGTAACACAGTTCTCTCAATATTCTTTCATTCTTAGAGATCCTTTTTTCTTTCTGTGCCTCAGCTTCTTTGTATTCCTCTTCTCTAGTTTCTATTTCATTTATTGTCTCCTCCACTGTATCCAATGTGCTTTTAATACCATCTATTGTGTTCTTCAATGATTGGATCTCTGACCGGAATTCATTCCTGAGTTCTTGAATATCTTTCCATACCTCCATGAGCATGTTAATGATTTTTATTTTGAATTCCCTTTCAGGGAGAGTCATGAGGTCCATTAAATCTTTCTCATGAGTTGCACTCATAATTTTACTCTGGACCAGGTTCCTTTGGCGTTTCATATTTGTGTATGGCGCCCTCTAGTGCCCAGAAGCTCTACTCTCTGGAGCTGCTCAGCCCCTGAAGCAATGTCGGGGATTGTAGGGGAGTGGTATTGGTGCCTTGGGGGAGGAAAGAGCTGTTTCCTGCTTCCTGGCTGGTATGCCTGTCTCCACTGCCTGAACCAGTGGGCCCAGCACACAGGTATAAGCCTCTGTGCTTTGCGTTTTTAGTTGCTGTAGACAAATCTTCCCTCTGGCTGCCCTAATGCCAGGGTAGGGTTTCCCAGTTTGGAAGCCCAGTGGGGCTGGCCAGGAGAAAGGCACAGTAGTCTGCCTGTCACAGAAGGGGTTCTTGGAGTTGTGTAGGCCGCCAGGGAGCTGGAGCACCTGAAGATGGTGAAAGCTCCCAACCTGCTGGGCAGAGTGCACCTGGGCAATTTTGTCTACCTGTCCTTTCTCCTGAGCAGTAAGCTCTGTGCAATCCTTGCCCCTTTAGCAGTCCTCTTGCTAAGGGCTTCTTTGTTAGGTAGTCTCTCAGACTGCCCGCCTTTCTTTTATCCCAGAGCAGCTGGATATGGATTCCTGCTTTCCACAAGCAGCTGGAATCTTAGTCTCTCCAGGAATTCTGCCTGTCTTTGCTTTCCAACCCCCTAATTACAAGAGTATCATGGAAGCACCATGAAATGTAGGTTTGTGCTCCCAGAGCAGATATCCAGAGTTAGGTATTCAGCCATCCCAGATCTCCACTCCCTCCCTGCTCCATTCCTCTTTCTCCTGCCTGTGAGCTGGGGTGGGGGAAGGGCGTGGATCCCGCAGGACCACAGCTTTAGTACGTTACCCTTTTCCGTGAGGGCTGCTCTTGTCTCCAGGTGTGTGCAGTTTGTTGCCATCCTCTTTCCTGTTGCTCTTTCAAGAGTAGTTGTATTAGTCATATTTTCATATTATATGCGGTTTTAGGAGGAAGCCTCTGTCTCACCTCTCACGCCACCATCTTTAATGCAATCCGGCACAAAAATTCTTAATAAGATGTTGGCAAATCAAATCCAATAATGTATGAAAACAATTATATGCCATGAACAAGTGGGATTTATTCCAGGTCTGCAATGGTGGTGGCTCAACACTTGAACATTAATCCATGTAATCCACCACACCAACAGGCTGCATGAGAAAAATATATGATAGTATCAATACAGGAAAAGCACTGATATAATCCAAGTCATTCGGTTCTTTAAAAACTCAGCAAGCTAAAATCAATGTGATGAGCTGACCTTGTCTCTGGCGGTGAAAAACTGAGTACCTTCCCAGGTGGGGGCGAGGCTGAGTGTGGCTGTCGGCACTAGGCGGGCCAGTCCAGGAAGTTCTAACCCCACAGTAAGGCAGAGAAAGCAGCATAGGCCCAGAATAAAAGCCCCAGGAGCGCCACTGACCAGCCCCAGGAAACTGGTGAAAATTACAAAGGAAACATTTAAAGCATCTAGAAATGGTCTTGAAGTGCCAACAAGTGAAGAAGCAGCTACTGAAGAAAACCTATGCACACTTATTAAGAAAGCAATCTAGGGCGTTTGAGCCAAGGCTACTCCATGCCTCCTCCTTCCCTGCTGAACCAGGTGGAGAATCCACTCCAGACTGTGTGGCCAAGGGGCCCCTAATCCCTGCCCTGCTCCTGCCCTGAGAGGGCAGGTGTTAGGTTCCCTTTACTACACAACCTTGAAGGAATGTTCAGTCCCCTTTCACACACAGTCTTAAATTGCCTCCAGGCACAGCAACTTCTTATCACTCAGAAGCTGCACCTGAGTGCATTGTCTGCAACAATTTCTGTTTTTAGAAGTCACAAGGCCATCCTGCTCACCAAGGCCCTAAATTCCTACATAAGCAGCTCCCCCCTCCCTTGCTGCCTCTGCTGCTCTCTCCTTTCCGAGGCAGCCATTCTGTCTATCTTCAGCTCCCCCCTTGCTGCTCTCTCTCTTTCGAGACAGCCACTCTGCCTGTTTGTCTTACAGGGAATAAAACCACGCTGAGTTCTCATGTCCTTCTTTGCGAGCGAGTGAGCCGGGTAGCTAAAAGAACCCTTTCAGCAGGGACGTCAGCATTTTTTAGGCTGAGGCTGAGGCCCAGGCAAGTATGCCAAGAAGTGGGGTGCCCTTCCTCTGCATTGCCCCACCTGTAGGGGAGGTCTGTCTTGGGCACGGCATGCTGAGAATACTGGGGCCTGCACAGGCCCTGTCCCAGCTCATGAGGTGGTGGGTCCATGCCAGGAGAGGCTGCTGCCCACCCCTAACCAAGTGCTCAGCTCCTAGGGAGTGGGTCTCTCAGCAGCTCACCTGACTGTAAAACATGGCTCCTGACCTCTTTCCATAGGGACTGACTTCACTTTGCCACAGAGCTTTGGAAGTTTAAGCCTAAGGGTGCTCTCAACGTAGTGCAGGTGGTGGTGAAAGGCATTTGGGAGATTTGTGGATCCAACAAAGATACAGCCAAGATCACAGGCTGGGTGACTGTGGGCATCCCCAGGCACCTCTCTGAGGACCATGAGGGGTTGAACCTTCAGTGGAAGAGACAGAGACCCCCCCCAAAGTCATCTAGCCAGTCATTGAACCAAAAAATAAGTAACAGCAACAAGCCCAAAAGAGAGGGGATTGGATAGTGCCTGGAATTTTTTATCCAAAGTATCCAATTTCCAACAGAAATGATCAAGCACACAAGGAAACTGGAATGTATGCTCCCTACACCAGCAAGCAGGCCGGCCACAGAGGGCTGCTGGACACCACCAGCTGCCATACTCAGCGGAGAGGCTGCAAAGTAGCCATCACAGGTATGTTCAGAGAGCTAAAGGACAGCACCAGGAAAGCAGTAATGAGCGGAAAATGACATTCATATATCAGAGTATCAGGAATGAGCAGCAGTCATGAAGCTCACCAGAGGGAATGAACAGGTCGGAACGGGCAGGAAAATGTGACCTTGAAGGGAAAGCCCCGGAGATCATGCAAGCTGAGGAACGGAGAGAGAAGGGACAGAGCTGCTGGGGACTGTGGGGCACTGCCGAGCACCTCGACACACAGGGGAACCCCAGAAGCAGGATAGCTGAGGGAGGAAACTCAAGGAGTCATGGCTGGAAATGCCCCAAGTCCACTGGGTAATGTGTACATTCAGGAAGCTAGACAGACTACGAGGAAGATATACACAAACATACCCACAGACGTATAAAAATGCTGGAAGTCAAAGACAGAATCTCAAAAGCAGCAAAAATAATTAGGGCTGACAAAATTAGCTCAGCAAAATGAACTCAGACTTCAAGATTGATACAAAACAATCTTGACAAAGAATGAAATAGGAACACCCACACTTTCCAGTTTCAAAACATACAATAAAGCAACAATAAAGAGATGGTGTGCTACTAAGAACCCAGAAATAAACCCATACATCTATGGCCAAATGATTTTTGGTAAGGGTGCCAAGACCATACAATGGGGAAAGTGTCTTTTCAATTATGGTGCCGCGGCAGCTGAAGAGTCAAAAAAAAGTTTTTTTCTTCACACCAATGAAGATAAAAATGGAACAGGAAAACTTTTAAATTCTTAGAAGAAAACACAGACAACAATCTTCACCACTTTGATTCACCAAAGGATTCTCAGATATGACACCAAAAGCATGAGCAGAAGAAAAAAACAGATACACTGGACTTCACCAAAATTTAAAACTGTGCTTCAAAGGATACCATTAAAAGAGTGAAAATACAACTCACACATTGGGAGAAAATGTTTGCAAACCGTCTCTCTGATAAAGGGCTTATTTCACAGACAAGGAAGTCTCACAACTCAGTAAGACAACCTAATCCACACCTGGACAAAGTATCTGAATAGGTATTACTTGAAAGATGATGTGAATGGACAGTAAGTCTACGACAAGCACCATCAATCACCATGAGTAAAACCCCAAGGCACAGCTTCAGACCCACCAGGGGGACAAGAGGTGTGCAAGCATCCTGCATTGGTAGCCGCTAGGGGAACGCAAATGGTCTCCCCCAACTGTCCCAAGTGCTGGTGCGGAGGCTGTGGGGTGGGAGCAGGCAGCACCAGCTGCCCTCAGGCACTGCTTGTGGGACCCAGGGCAGGCAGGGACTCTGCACACGTTTGGCAGTTTCTTAAACTCGGCATGTACTTCACTCCCAGGCGTTTGTCCCAGAGAAATGGGAACTTGGGCTCACGTGGACACTGCACTCAGAGATGAGCCAGTCCAGCAGCGGTAGGGGCTATGGGTGCACACAGCCTGGGTGACTTCTGAGCCACCAGGCGGAAGCCAGATCCCAGTGGTGAGACCACAGGATTCCTCTCCAGAGCATTCTCCAAGTAACCAAGCAGAAATGGAGAATGGTTAGTGGCTGAGACCAAGTGGGAGGCCTGAGAATAGATGGCTACGTGAGTCCTTGCAGCGGCTCACGCCTGTCGGCATTCTGGCCACACAATCAGTTGTGTGTCAGCAACAGGACAGCCAGTAGAGGGCATGGTGGGGCAGGGGCCCACTGCATACAGCTTACCCTTGGGTGAAGCAGGGCTTGGGGTGCTGACCCCTAGTCAAAAGTCTGCACATAATTTTTGACTCCCCCAAAACCTTACTAATAGCTACTGTTGACTGGAAGCCTCACCAGTACTAGTTGGTCAAAGCTTATTTTGTATGTTGTATTGTAATACTGTATTTTTATAGTAAAGCTGGAGAAAATATTGCCTAAAACTGCCACCAATCTCTAAAAAATTTTCCAACACATTTATTCAAAACAAGTCTATAAATGGACCTACATAGTTCAAACCCACGCTGTTCAAGGACCAACTGTCATTTCCTACAACCACATGGAAATATCTCACGTAGGCTCTGTGGCTGAGCAGTAAGCAGGCTCCACTACTACCTGGGCCTGGCGTCCTGGTCCGACCCACCACCCTGTGAGTGGCAAGGCCATGCATTCCATGCCACGGGGAAGACGTATGGATAGACGGAGCAACTGGGCCAGCAGGTAAGCCAGCCAGACCTCCCTCCCAGGGGCTCCTTGCCTCTGGGTAGAGGGAATGCAGGCAGCGCCCATGGGGGATGGCGGGTGTTGTGACAAAACCCAGGACACTTGTGGTGCTGGACACCAAACAAAGATTTATTACCCCCGAGAGGGTGGCCTGCTGCCTGAAGCAGCGGGCAGCTCCCGCCTCCTGCCCCCTGCCCCCAAGGCCTGTCCAGGGCCACCTCCTGCCTGCCTGGTGCCCACACAGGCTTTGGGGGCCCAGCCATGCACTGGGAGAGGTCACTTGGCCAGCTGCTCTGCCACTGCTTTCCGCATCTTGTCCTTGAGGTAGGCACCTTTCTGCCATTCAGACTTGAGTTCCAGCCACTCGTAGTAGGGCACCTGAGGGGAGGTGTTGGAGAGTGGTCAGTGGGGGCAGGGAGCCCTGCTTTGCCACAGGAGTGAGAGTGGGGAATACCTGACTCTGGCAGGGCTCAGAGGTGCAGGGCCCGAGACCCCAGGTGGTCCGAATGGACATGCAACTTGGGAATGACTTAATTTTTAAAGAGTTGCTTAGAAAAACAAAACCCAAAGAAGAAAACGTAACAAGGAAGACCCCATGTAGCCCCCAAACAGGATGACAGGAGGAGGCAGCAGAAGTCCTGGGCAAAGCCCTGGGGCCACTCTGCAGTGTACAGGCTGCACCCCACACCCTGCTCCCTGGGCCGTGATGCTGACAAGCCCTATGGCTTTGGACAGCATGCCATCCCTCCAAACATCCCCTTTTAGTGCTGAGGAGGACCCCAACACAGCCGGGCTTCAGAGCTGGGGTGGAGTGTTGGCGGCTGCCCCACCTCCTCCCGGATGACTGAGCAGCTGGGCCACGGGCTCCCCCTGGTGCCGCCTCCACCACCAGACAGATACTCACGTCCACCAGCAGGAAGCCAGCGGCCAGCAGGTGGCGCCGGGCCAGCGCAAAGCGCCCCAGCAGATCTTTGCTGCGGCTGTTGAAGTTGGGGAACTCCCAGCGCAGGAAGGCCAGCCTGGCAGGAGAGGGGCCTGAGTGCTGAGGGCAGAGGGCAGAGGGCGGAGGGGCAGCACAAGGGCGGGTCGGAGGGGCTGCTGGCCTACCGCTTGGCCCCTGTGGGTAGAGGTTGGCTCCCGCAGGGCAGTACCAGGTGAGGAGCCACAAAGTCCCTCAGGGGCAGGAACTGGCCATCAGCATCCAGCAGCACCTCAGCGTCTGGAGAGGGGCGGGACAGACATGTCAGGACTGTCAGGGAGAGAGGAGAGCCCTTTCTGTGGAAGGGGCAAGGGTAGCATTGGCCCTCACCCAGAACCCAGCCGTACTGCGTGGCCACCGTGAAGCTGCCCCTGTCGGCGGTCCCCAGCAGCCCCCTCAGTGCACCCTGCAGATCCTTCTGCAGGGGGGTCACCTTCCCGTCCAGGGCCGGGAGCAGGGGCACCAGGGCAGAGGCTGACAAAAGGGGGCCTGTGTACTCCGGGTGTTCCAGCTGGGCTGTGGCACTGATATGGACCAGCTTCTGGAAAGTGCTCTGGTCTTTCGGTGACCCACTACCTGAGGGAGAAGGTGGAGTGAGGGGCCGGACGGCATAGGGGGAGAAGGGCCGAGTTGCTGGCTGTGTCACCAAGGGGCTTACCGAGAAACTGGGCCTGAAACTCAGGGCGGAGCACGGCATGCAGCTCCTCGTCCCGCACCTGCTGCAGGACGCACAGAGCCCACACGACATCCACCTGCAGCGCCAGGTCCAGGCCCTCCAGCTCCGCCCCCAGCTTCTCATGCACCTGAGGGAAGTGAAGGCAGGGCAGCAGGAAGCTCAGGGGCAGCCTCAGGGCCTGGCCACACTGAGGCCCTGGGTTCGTGGTGCAACCCCAGCTGAGGCGCTCTTGGTCTGGTGTGGGGTACTCGGGGTGGGAGGGCAGCAGGGGCTCATAGGCAGGGCCTGTGGCACATCTCCCATCCCATCCTGAGTGGCCCCAGGACAAAAGCTGCAGTGCAGGGCGCCATACCACAGAGACCCAGGAGCAAGCCTGGGGCACACACAGGATGCTGTCAGCGCAGCAGGGCCCCATTGTCCTGCTGGCACCTGAAGCTGAGCAGCGAGGTCTCCGAGCCTTGGCAGGGTGTTGAGGGAGAGCTAGGAAGTGAGACCCGGCTCCCAGGCCTGACCGTGGTAAGCTGGCTGATTCCCTCCTGACTCACAGCTGTTCTGAGCCAGAGCTGGCATGCTGGGATTTCAAGGGTGCTGTCCCCAGACCATCCCTGGGACTCCTGGCTCTAGATGGCTGCCCCACACCAGGCCCTGCCTCTGCCTCTCCACCTAGGGCTCCTCTGCACAAATTTGGCCTCTACCCACACCCCAACACTGAGATGCTCCCTGGAGGGCCCAGCAGAGGTCGGCAGGGAGGGTGCAGGGCAGGAAGACCATACCAGACTGAAGAACTGGTCCTGTCCTTCTGGACGGAAGTTCACACGGGCAAAAGCCAGGAGCATGTTGCACAGGTGTGCCGCAGTGATGCTCTGGGCCCGGCTCAGGACATGCTGGGTGGCATGAGGCAGAAGGGCAGGATGAGGCCTGGCCAGCGCCCCATGCAGACCTGCCCCCAGGGCCAGGAGCTGCCCACCTGGGCCAGACCCTCTCCTCCCGACAGTGATTACCCAGAAGCTAAGACCTCTGGAAACTGACTGATGGTGGCTTTCAAAACTCTTTAGCAAGTAAATGCAGTTTCCCATGCGTGCTCATGTGTGTGAGAGCACACACAGTCTCTCTCCCCAACTCCAACTTGGGGCGGCTGAAGGCAGACTCTCAGCCCACTGCCTGCAAGGGTCCTCACCCAAGGTGGATGGGAATGCCTACACGCTTTGGGGAAACCGTAGAAAACCACTTTCTGTGTTTTCTTTCACCACTGAGCAAAACCATTTCTAAGTAAGAGGAGAGACCCACATCCATCAGGCCAGTCACGGCTCCCCAACGAAATGACCAGGAAGCCAGGCGCTAGAGGTGGGGATCAGGCATGACAGCCCCAGGCCAGCCCCAGGTCCCAGCTACCTGAGTAAAAGCCTCAAACAGGGGCAGGTTGAGCCACTTGAGGAAGGCAAAGGACTTGGTGCAGCGGGCCACCTCGCTGGATGTCAGGCTGGGCGTATGCGGGAGCAGGTCGGCGGCCAGGCGCTGGAACACCTGGGTCTGGTGAAAGCCAAGTTTACCTTCAGGACAGAGCAGACCAGAGTTTACATGGTGAGGGTCACAGGCCACCCTGAGGCCCTCCCCACCACCTGAGCTGGGCATGGAGGTTCAGGAGCTTGGTGTCTGTAACCAGATGTATCCCTGAGACCCAGAGAGAGGCTCAAGGCCCATGAGTCACAGTGTTTCTATGGCAGCCTTTTGGGCCAGTGCCTGACACGGTGGGGGCAGGCACCGAATTTGACACAGCTGCGGCCAGAGCCCTCCTTCCTAACACTCCCTGTGCAGAGGGCTCACCATAGGCATAGGCCAGGTCCAGAAGGATGCTTTTTGTCAGGAGGAAGGGCTTCTGGACCAAGTGGTATGAGATGGCCCGTAGCACAGGCACCGACCGCCGGTCCAGAGCTGCCAGTGTCACCAACACCTTCCGCAGTTCATCAGGGCCAAACTGCTCCACCAGCTCCAGGCACTGTCAACCACAGCCGGCAGGGGTCAGCTTGACAGCCAAAGGGCCAGGGGCCCATGCAGTGCAGCCCCTGTGAGACAGCAACTGGGCCTGAGCTGACTAAACACAGGCCTGTGTATGCAGGGCCTGCTCTGCGCCACCCGGGAGACCCTGTCCGGGGGCATCATGTCTACAGCCAAACTTATCCCCAGGTCCCAAGGAAGGGGGACCTGTGGCCCATGGGCTGTGGAGCTCACTGTGGCAGCCATCTGGGCCAGCCCCAGTCACCACAGAACGGGGCTGAATTTGACTTGACTGCAGTGTTGGGGGCACGACGGTGCTGGGACACGCTCACCAGAAGCCGAGCCACCTTGGGCCTCCCCACTCCTCGCTGGGTACCTGGGGCCATTTTGGAGGAAGATAAAGGAGAGGATTCAGGCTCTGCATGACCCCAGGAGCCAGTGGCCCCCCTAGTGTCAACCCTGGACTCTGGACAGAACTGCTGGGGCTCCTGTCACGTGGCCCTCCCCAGGAGACAAGCTGAGCTCCAGGGCTGGAGCCTGTGCTCAACCCCGGACCTTGTCCTCCAGGCGGTTCATAAGCGACTCCGAGAGGTGGCCTGCCTTCACCATCATGGCCACCACTGTGCGCCCGTCTTCGATCTCCGTCCAGCGCCGCTCCAGGTGCACCAGCAGCTCTGCCAGCAGCTCCTGGGAGCCCTGCTCCTGCATGTGGGTGGCACTAGATTCCACCAGGAAGGCCAGCTGCTTGTACTTGAGCCTGCGCAGGCGCCAGCGGACCTCCTGCTCCGCCGACCGCAGTGTCCTGGAGGCTGTGGGCAGCGCCAACACATAGAGGCTCCGGAGCAGCTTCACAAGGGTCCCGTTCCAGACTGTGGGTATCTGCGTGGGGAAGACACAGGCAAGGTCATGCCTGGGGCTCCACCCGCCCATGTGACAAGGGAGCAGGCCAAGGGTTTGGGCCGGAAGCCACCTCCCTAGCGTCAGTTCACCACCGGTCACATCAGGGCATGTGCTCCCATGGTGCCCCTGCAGCCAGTGCCTCGCCTGTTCGCTGAGCCTGGCTCTCCAGCCTCCACTACACGGCCATCTGCTCCATCGGCTGGAGCCACATGCTCCTCCCTGTAAGCCAGAGCCCTGGGTGGCAAGATTCCTACCAGGTTCCCCGACACAAACCCCCGCTGCCTCGCCCGTGCAGCCCATTGCAGGCACAACTGCCACAACCTGAGTCAGAAGGAACCCACTGAACGGCGACTCAGGCCAAGGGGCTGCTAAGGTGAAGGTCAGTTTTGCCAAACAGCTCATTCTCTAGCTTGCAATGACAATCACAATGTCAGCTATTAAAGACCCTCTAACTTGCTCAGAAAAATAAGTCTGAGAAACCCTGAACTCTTTGCCCCCCAAAAGCAGCCATGACACGGTTTCTGGAAACACACAGTGGAGTGACTGAAGCCAGCAGCCCACCGTCCCAGGCTGAGGCTGTGCAGAAAAGCCCTTTGACACGTGGGTGAAGACACCCCGGTATCACTGTGTCCTGCCCACCCCAAACTCCCAGGCACCAGGGATGAGCAGCTGGCTGGCCACCTGTGCCACCACCATTAGCTTAGCTCTCAGGAGACACAGTTCTCTGGGCACTCAGGCCAGGTGCCAGCGTGGAGGCTGCAGAGCCACCTCTCCGAATCCGTGTGGCGCCTGAGGCCAGCCCCAGTCTCTGCACTACACTGCCCAGCCTCCTTGTCCTCCCGCTGGTCTCTGAGCAAGGGTGGCTCTCTCTGCCCAGCAGGGTGTTTCTAGGCCTCAGAGAAATACAAACCAGTGCAGAAGCCCTCTGGCCAGACCTGCTCAGGGAGGGCAGCCTGTGGTAAGCAGGCACAGGGCTGCAGTCAGGCCATCTGAGCTCGAACACGGCTCTGTCACTTGCTGCGCTGAGCCTCCCAAATGCCACCACTGGCCCATCAGTGTCAGTGGCCTCACCTGTGAGATGGGACCACGGGGCCACTGATGTCACCTGTGTGGTGAGCAGGAAGCAGGCGAGCTCTAAATCTGATCTCAGCATAGAGACCCAGCTTGCTTTTCTGTGACTTCCTGGGCAGTAGGGAGCCCTTTTATAAGAAAGCTTGGTCACCACTTACACTGTAAACACTTTGTTCCCCACTCTTACTGGCTTATAATTTTGTTACAATGTTCAATCTTGTCCTGTAAAATTGCTTAGTTATGTATACAAAAGTCCATAAATAACTACAATAAATAAAAAGGGACATAATTTTTATGAGCTATATTCTTGGTAAAAATATACCTAGCACACACACATTTGACTAAGAGTCCCTCCACAAGGTACCTTTCTCACTGAATGGGAATTCTGTATTTCCTGAATCACTCAATCCCATTCAAAGCCAATTTGTCATGCCCACTACACCACTTTCGTAACAGGCAGTTTGAAAAACACTGATTTAGCGTGCCCATTCCATGTATCCTGAAACTTGTCAACTGACTCCACAGCTGGACACGGGGTAGTGAAAATGCTGACGGGAGCAGCCCCCCACTTCAGTGAAGCCCAGGAATACGTGAGGGCCAACCTTCTTCAGTGCACAGAAACCAGCTTGAGTTCTGCCCTGAGACCACAAACAGGCCCCTTCTCCCCAAGCTTGTCCCAGAGGGTCTGCTGCGGTGGGGGATGCCATGCTGTGCCCACTCAGGTCTCTGAGGTCTCCATCAGCTCCCCTGTGCCTCCTCCAGCTTTAAGGGCACGCCCAGTGTCAGCGAGATGCCGGGGGACAGCAGCCAGGGCGAGAGGGAAGCAGCAGAGGGGCTGAGTGGAACCCCTGCTACATACAAGGGCACAGCATTCACCTAGCCACTGCTGTGAGGACAGAAAGAACGAGACATAACTGTGCAACCTAGGCAACAGTGGACGCCACAGGATGGTGAGGGACTGAGCGAACAGCGGGCCTGTCTCTACCTGGAAAGAGGGGCTGCTTTGTGCAGGTCCAACGAGGCCAGAGTGGTGGCCACATGCAATGCCTGTGCTGTCCTTTACTTGTCAAAACTCCAGGGCATGCTCCAGAACCAACCTGACTGTGGATGAGATGGAGAAGCTGCTGAAGGCGGGCGTCTTGTGTGAGTGAGGCTTTCTGCTCGGGCTTCTCAGATAGCAGGCGGCAGAGTCGGATGAGCACGAGGGCTGCACGGTTCTGGTGCAGGCAGTGGCCGCCACTGAGCAGCCCCAGGAGCTCCTCTGGCCTGGTGGCCTTCTCAATGAGCTGGTCCACCTCCTGCTTCTCTGCGAAGGGAGTAAACACTTCCTTCTCCAGAAGCTCTGATGAGGAACTTGGCGGGTGGGAACTGGGAGAGGGGGCAGAAGAAGCCAGAGTCCTATGGGCCGCCCTGGCCAGCCCTGGCTGGCCAGCTGGAGCCATGGCAGGGGCCAACCGAGTGGCCTCTCTCAGGAGCCATGAGCATCGTCTCACCAGGTGAGCTGCCATGGCCGTCTGGGAGGCAGGGAGGTAACTCCTAGCAGGCGATCCCAAAGCCCTGAAGAGGAAAGGATAGGAGAGAGTGCTGCAAGAGCAGCTCCTGACTCATAGACATTGAGAGAAAAATGCAACAAAGGAAAGGGAGTCTCAGCGGCACTCCGTAAGGAGCGAACTGCCCACAGGCAAGGAATAGCACTTTCTGAAGCAAAAATCTCAGGGTTTTGTCTCACTGTAGAACGTAACCAAATATAAAAAATAAGGAGCATTGCAGCTCTGGTTGGAGGATATTTAATCCTGGCTGTGCTTCAAAATCACCAGGAAAGTGATTCAACAATTCACACCCCAGGCCTGGCCCAAGACCTCCGGAAGGGGAGTCTCTGCAGATAGGTTTGGACATGGCTCACTTCTATATCTCAAGAGCCGTGGCTTACAAAACCAAAGGGACAGCATATTTCCAAGCAGACTGCTGCTAGAAAACCCTGGACAAATAATAAGGATGCCGCAGCTTGAGCGGTAGTGCTTATACATGTGCTAGTGAGCCTTCTCAAATCTGGCTTCGGTACATCACCAACCTACTTAAGAGAGGTGGACTCCTAAGAGAACTCCCAGACTGACCAAGGCACTTCACGATAGGGTCCAGAATCACTGTTCTCATGCTACCCTTTCCTCCTCCCTGCCTCACACCCCCATCCCTCCCAGGCAGGGCCTGCCTCCAGCTTTCCTACCCCAGGGCCCGGGAAACCACCCTTTATCTTCCTACGCCCGCACAAAACGTCACCTCCCCAGGAATCGTATAAATCGCGTTGAAGTAGCTTTTCACAATTCGACAGCCTCACTCGTAAACGACCTGGGTAGGGCACGTGACCGGGGTCTCACTCCTGCCCCAGGAGCGCGCGTCTGCGCTTCCCTTGCCGGGAGCTCGGTGTACAGCCGGCCCGTTTATTTACACAAGCGGCCTGCTGCGACTGTAAAAGCTTGGCTGGACTCGACCCTGGCGCAAAGGGAACACCCCACCCGCTGGGCCGGCCAGCGGGAAGCCATGGAAACGCTTCCGATCGCAGACAACCCTACGATCAGGGAGCACGAAGTTCCAACACCTGGCGGCACCAGGCCAACACCAGCCCAGGGCGCGGCCGTATGTGGAGGACGGCCCGCCCGGAATCGAAGGGCTCGGGGCACTCGGGGTCAGCGGAACCTCGCAGAGCGCACGCGGGCCTCGGAAAAGAAAGGCCGGCCCCACTTCCTGGACCCCTCGCCAGACCGCTCCCCACAACCCCGCCGTCCCAGCGCTTTGGCCTGGTCTCCTCTCCAGATCCCGCCCTCCTGTGAACAGCTCCTTGCTCCCTGCTGCAATACGTACGCCGCCAGGGCCTGGAGCAACGCCTCTGACCTCCATACGCCCCACGCCGTCGTCGGCCCAAGACTACCAGCGCGCCCTCTTACGTCACTCGGAGCGTCGCCGGAAGCGAGGCTCGCCGCCCGACGCTCAGCCGGAAGTCGCTCCTGCGGCCCTTTTCCTGCCAGGTGCCATCTTTGCTGAGGGCGGGCGGCCGGAAGTCACGCCCTCGCCCCATTCGGGGCAGGTGTCGCCTTCACTGAGGGCGCAAGTCAGGGGATGGCACCCCCCAGGGCAGAAGTCGGCAGCCGGCCTGGGGCGGGAGCCGGCGGCCGCCAAAGTGGCTCTCAGAAGTACAGAAACGATTGCCTGAACCTTGCAACTTTGCAAAAAAAAGTTTAGAATTCTGGAATTTTAAGTGCGATGTCCCGATTTTTAAGTTTTGACTGTTAATAGTGCTGACTGAAATCAATACGACTGTAAGTCCGGGTAAAGGAAATCCCGGGGCAAAATACCTCTAAAAACCGAAATCAGTCAAAGGGAGAAATAAAGTTTAAAATCCGTTTATTGCTTACAAACTGCAGCCCAGGGCCATCTCTCTCCCCTGCTCCGGAAGGAAGCAAGCCACCAGGCAAGCCAGGCCCTCCCTCAAACGCTCAGGTTCAGACAGGCCTTTGTTAGCCCAGGTAATTACCCATTGACATGGAGATGAACTTCTCTCCACCCCTGAGGATATGCAAATGACTAAAGCCAGGCGAGATAATCGGGAAATGTTACAGTTTTACCCACAACGACTATGTTTAAGAAAGAGTTTATTCAGATCCTACTGAGGACCATGGCCAGAGAGCCGCTCACTGGTGCACTCTGATAACTGCTTTTTTGGAGGCGTCTCCAATACTTTCTCCACAGCAGGGTTTTGTGCAGGAAAGAAGCTACTTTTAGCAGTACTTCAGCAGTGTGGTGTGAATGTTGCTGAGTAGCTGTGTCTGTAGGGGGCGGGGGAGGGGCTCTCCTTGTGCACTAGGTGAACCTGTACTGGGAAGGGTTCTTGACTGGGTGAGAAAGAATTCTCGAACAGGTCAGATGAGTGCAGGTAAGGAAATAATTGATTAAAGCAAGAGCAGCAGGTAATGGCAGCTGCCTTGCAGGCAACAGAGAACTGGAAAGTGCAGAGAGAAAGAGGGCAAGTTCTCAGTCTAGGGCAGATTCCCTTGCCAACTCTTGAAGCCAGGGTCACCTGGCATCCTGTGTTCGCTTGGATCTGCACGGCATGGGGACTAGCCCCTACCACCCCAGGATTTGGAGCCACGGAGCACAGAATGGAGTTGATGCCGGGGTTCTTGTTCACGAAGCCAAAGAATGAGCTTCACAGACACTCAAGGTAGGAGACCAAGGTACAGGCTTTTATCTAGAGATAAAGTGAAAGGACAGAGCTCCCGGCTCATGCCAGGAGGGGACAAGAGAGTCCCGGGGTGGTGCTCTGTCTAGGGGTTTTATAGGCAGTTGAGGATATTTGGGAATGTGAAAAAAAGCTTAGGAGTGTGGACTTGTTAAGTGGTGTCTGAATATTTAGAATTAACTTAACATAAGGAATTTCCTGCCTTGATTTCTCTCTGGGATACTGGCCGTCTTGGTCTAGGAGCATATCAAAAGGTGGCCTGCCCAGCCCCCAAGGTGAGCTGAGGTTATTTTCTGTTTGCTAAAGAGTAAGTTAAAAATCTTCTTAAACTTCCTGGGTGTTAAAATGCAACCTTATCTTTAAGGTAGAATCTTTCTTGCCTTTTAATATGTTGTGTACAGCTGGGTCTGCATGCTAAATTAGTTGCTCAGTTTGTAAAATCACCCCATCAGATCTGAAAGAGGAAAGACAGCACGTAGGCCTGGGCCTTTTAGCATGCTAAAGTGAATCTTACACATGATTACAAATGATTAGCATAATAAAAACGTGCTACTCTTCTTTATCTGGGGAATATTAACTGATCTCACTGAAGAATGACCCTAGAGCTTAATGTTTAACACAGAGTTTTGTTAGGGGATTTTCTTGCATGTAGTTATATTGCTCTGACTGCAAATATCCTGCCTTGCTTTTTCCAGAGGCCCTCACCCTATTCTAAGCCCATGGTCCCTGTCTCAGAATGAGATTATGTTTTAAGAATTTACCAAAGAAAGGAGATTTTCAGGCAGGCTACTAAGAAGCAGATCGCACAGTGGCAGTTCTGTCCAGGTCACCCAGGCAACGGAAACATGCAGGCCCAGATCTGAGCTTTTAGCAGTCCCTTCTTACTTACCAGGAATAAAGCAGAGACAGATTGAAGACTTGGAAATAAAGTGAAATAGCAAAGAGACAAACTGCAATAATTTGAACAGCAAGAAAGCTTTATTCGAAAGTATACACTTAAAGAAAGGACAGTGAGGGCGTCCTCAGACAGTAGGCACACTGGAAGTTTGGGGATTCTGTCTTTTAAGGCTTTCAAGAATGGGCAAAGGGCAGAGGGGGTTGTTGGACATAGGCTTGATTTGTGGTCTCAAGGTGCTTCTCTCTGGTGAGAGACACCATGTCTCCTCTCCTCTATTATCAGGTCTCCAGCTAATTTTGCTAAATGTGTTGTGCCCAAGTCGCGAGTCCCCAAGAGACCACCAAGGAGCCGATTCCGATGCAAACACAAAAGGGTCATTTATTTCAAGCTCGAGCTTGGACTCACACCCTTCACCGACGCAGCGGGTCAGGAATGTGAGCCCTGAGCTCAGGGTAGGCAAGGTTTTTATGCATTACAGGTTCAGGAAGAGGGGATTCTAACTTGGCATAAGCTGATTGGGGATTTTGGAAGTTAAACAATTGTTATTGGTTAAGTTCGGCTGGCCTGACCATGATGATGTAGCAGGAGCGTTGCTAGGGGAACTATCTAGGCTAGGGGTTTACAGGCCCCGGTGGCCATTTGTCCATTTCTCAAGACACGTACATCTTGTACGCTTGGGAGCATCGGGCACAGATGGCCGGCCTTGAGATAAGACCTTCTTCTAATATCAGTTCCTGTGGTTAGGAAACTTCAAGGTTTCTTCCAGAGCCAGGCCCGGCTCAGGCCTCAGATGGAGATTAGGCACAAAAAACAGAGTCAGTCCTGTTCTGTCCTTCATTTAAGTTCACACAGTCAGATTTGTTAAAATGGCTTCTCTTATGCTAACTCTAGGGTCTCACAAACGAACCAGACACAAGGGATTTATTTATCCTGTTCTCCAAGATAGTGGTTACCCTCAAGCAGTGGGGACATGTCAGTTAAGACTGCCTTCCCTGCCTTAAGATAGGCTGTTGGGCTATTGTCTGATTACCAGAGAATATGTTAAGAATCTTACCTCCTAACTCTGCTTTTTTTTTTTACACTTGATAATAAACTTTATTCCAGTTCTAGCTTGGTATTTTAGAGTTGTCAACGTATTAAATTAGTTTAGTTCATTTGCATCTATGTTCATCAGGGATATTGGTGTGTACTTTTCTTTTTTTGTGGTGTCTTTGCCTGGTTTTGTTATTAGAGTGATGTTGGCCTCATACAATGAGTTTGGGAGTATTCCCTCCTCTTCTACTTTTTGGAGAACTTTAAGGAGGGTGTGTAAGACTTTACCCTTCATTTATCCCATGGTCCCAAGCACATGGGCCAGTGAAAATCTTGTCTGGACTTGCCTCACCTTTTCGCCTCTCCTCTTAAGATCCAACCACCAACCAGATGGTAGCCCCACCCCTTAAGACCCAATCACTAACGTCCCACACGCTACTCCTTAAAAACGCGCTTCCTCACACACAGACTGCTGCTCTCTCCTTTCCGAGACAGCGGTTCTGTCTGTTCATCTTACAGGGAATAAAACCATGCTGACGGAGTTCTCATGTCCTTTGCAAGTGAACGAGCTGGGTAACTAAAGAACCCTTTCAGGGTGGGTATTAGGTCTTCACTTAATCTCTGCTTTTTAAAATGGAATCTTAGCCTTAAGATGGAGTCCCTTCTGTTCTTACTATACTGTTTATATCTCAGCATTTTTTGTCATAAGCAGGAAAAGTTAATCATGATGCTTGTCCCATGTCCCTGCCTTACCTCATAAACACATATAGTGTCCTAAAGGATCATCCACACACATTGGCATGCTGTGTGTGTAAAGGCATGATCAGGGTCTCATTAGGTGGAAATCCTCATATTCTTTGGAAACAGAGAGGGCATGTGTGATATTATCTTATGGTTTCCGGCCAGAGAATTCCCCACTGAATTTCTAAGGGAGATAGAAACTGGAATTAGGTTAGGCATTCAGACCCAGTGTGGTGACTCAGCCCAGGAAAAGTGACCACAGGCTGGACCTGTGTCTTTCTTTTTAACATGAGAAAAGAAGTGTGGAGTAACCCAGGCAAGACACATCTGAGGTCTGTATATGAACTTGATTATTATTCTTTCTTTCCCAACTTTTCATTTTCTGTGGAATAACAATTGCCTTGTTTTTTTGTCACAGTTGTCCAAATCTTAACATGATCTGACATATCAGATATGTCCCCAGTAAATATTACTGCAGAGTCCCCCCCCGACCCCCGCTGTGGACTGCCATCTGGGAGTTGCTGCCTGCATCCAGAGGCTCCTCCGGCTCCTGGTCTCTGCCTGCCCTATTTCCATGTCCTGTGTTTCTTTTTTTAGTTTATGCCCTGGTTTGGGTGGAGCACATCCTGCAGTAGCTCTATGGGAAATGATGCAAAGGAGGGAGATTTTAAAGACCTTGAAGGTCTAACATGTCTTGATTGTAGCCTCCCACTTGACTGATAGTCTGGCTGGGTATATTTAGAAGTCATTTCCAGATTTTGAAGGCTTACTCCATGAACCTCTAGCTAGGGAGCTTCTCATGTTTCTAATGAGGAATCCAAAAATTATATGTAAATGTGGTTCCAGGAGAAAGGCAGTTCCCTGCCTGGGGCAAGTTCTCTATGAATTTGGTGAAACAGAAGGAAGACAAGGGAAAGGGTAGGTTGGGGATTAAAGGTTTATTTCTCACAACTCAGTCTCTCTCCTGGCAAACCCCAGCTTCTCAGCTCTTTCTCTCCCAGTGCACTCCCAAGTCCTCCCTCTCCTTCTCCCTGCCCCTTCTGGGAGGAACCCTGGTTGGGGGTGGGGCTGGTGACTGGTGGGTGCCTGAACAATTATGCAGGAACAGAGGGGAGGAGACAATGGCTGCTACTCTCTGCCCCTTACCCCAGACGGGCCATCCCATGACGGACCGGGGCTTCTGCCTTGGTAAGCATCACACTGATGTGCAAATAGGCCCTTATGTGCATATCACTATCAAGGCCATGCAGGATTCTGGCCGGAAATTTCCATTTTACCCAAGAGTGACATGTCCTTCCTTCTGCCTTCTTCCTTCTTCCCTCCATTCCTTCCCTACCCTTTTTGTTTTATTTACTTATTTATATTTATTTTTAATTTTTATGAACTTGTATATTCTCACCATGCCCGGGTTTCTCATATTTCACAATGATGTTCCATGGTGTGAGTCTAAACCAATCTATTGATTGCCTGAGCACATAATGGACCCTTAATGTACAAACTCCTATCCTTGCTTGGGGAATTTGTTGTTCCTATTTATTTTGTTCAATATTTTCTTCCTTCCATTTCCTCTATTCTCTCTTTCTGAAATAACCAGGTTTGAATATTGGCTGAAGACTGATTTCTGATTTTCTCTAATTTTCCCATCTCATCTCTCCTACTCTTAATCTCTGTTTTCTTGCTCTACTTTCTGGGATATTTCTTCAACTTTAGCTTCCAACTCTTTTGAAATTTTTATTTCTTCTATCATATTTTTATTTACCAAGAGCTCTTTTTTTTGGCTTTTGAGTGTTCCTTTTTTAGGGTATCTTGTTTTTTCATGATTGCAATATTTTCTTTTATCTCTGTGAGGATTTTGATGATAGCAATTTTTTTCCTCTAAGTTTTCCTTTATAGTTGCTGTTATTTTTTTTTCTTCTTGTTGTTATTGTTCATATTGCTTTGGTTTCTATCCTCAGATACCAGCTCATGCTTAAGAATAATAAGGAAGGAACTCTCATCCATTGCTGGTGGGAAATGCAAAATAGTACAGCCACTTTTGAATATAGTTTGGTAGGCTCTTACCAAACTAAACATACTCTTACTATATGCAATGGACTGAATGTGTGACTCCCAAATTCATATGTCAAAACCTAATGCTGAAGTGGTAGTATTTGGATGTTGGGCCTTTGGGAGGTGATGAGGTCATGAGGGTGGAGTCCTCATGATGGGATCGGTGCCCTCATAATGGAGGTTCCAGGAGTTCCCTCCCCCTTCCTCCATGTGAGGACACAGGAGAAGCCTGCAATAGAGACAGCCTCATTTTACCATGCTGGTGCCCTTGTTGGGGACTTCCAGCCTCCAAAACTGTGAGAAAGAAGTTTCTGTTTTTTATGAGTCACCGAGTTTAT
>JAQQAC010012171.1:17554465-17593302 GCA_029783875.1 Phataginus tricuspis | reverse complement strand
CGAGTTTATGGTATTTTTGTTAGAGCAACACAAGCAGACTAAACTACCACACAATCGATCAATTAAGCTCCTTGGTATTTACCCAAAGGAGTTGAAAACTTAACGTCCACACAAACACCTGGACATAGATGTTTATAGAGGCTTCATTTATAGTTGCCAAACTTTGGAAGCAACTAAGATATCCTTCAGTAGGAGAATGTAAATAAACTGTGCTTCACTCAGACAATGGAATACTATCAGTGCTAAAAAGAAATTAGCTATTAGTCTGTGGAAAGATGTGGAGGAACATTCAATGCTTATCACTAGGAGAAAGAAGACAATTTGAAAAGGCTGCACACCGTTTGACTCCTGGGAAAGGAGAAACTAGACCAGTGAAAGGATCAGGCAGGGGTTGGGGTGGGGAGGGATGAACAGGTGGAGCACAGGGGATTTTAGGGCAGCAAGTGACCCTGTGGGAATCCTGCAATGGGGGATACACGTCACTGTACTTCTGTCTCAACCCTTAGAATGTGCAAGAGTGAGCCTAATGTCAGCTGCTGACTCTGGAGGATGGTGATGTGTCCATGAGGGCTCATTGAGCATAACAAATAAACCCTCAGCTGGGGGGGCATTGATAGTAGGGGAGGCTGTGTGTGGGGAAGACAAAGGGTCTACTATGGGTTGTACTTTTCACTCAGTTTTGCTCTGAATCTAAAACTGGTCTATGAAACAAAGAATATTATTTGAAAAAAAATGAAAAATACAATGGCACAGTTGAATCTTGAAACAGTGCTGAATGAAAGAACTCTTGACAATAAACAGCAGTGACCCCTTGGCTGTCCTTCCACCAGGTCCATCCCCCTGTGATCCCTAATGCTGCCATTCCACCAAGTCCATTCCCCTCCCCCCCAATGACCCCTGGGCCTGTTTATCTACCAAGTCCAGCCCCACTCCATTAACCCCTTGTCCTGTCAGCCCCACCCAGTGTCCCCGTGGCCAGTCCCTCCTCCAAGTCCCCTCCCCCCAGTGTCCCCTTGGCTGCCCTTCCATCAAGATCCCCCTGCCCCCCAAATGGCAACTTGCCTCTCATCCCACCAAGTATGCCCGCCCCCAGTAACCCCTTGGCTGCCTTTCCACCAAGTCCACTTTCCTCCCAGAGAACCTTTGGCCAGTCCTTTCACCAAGTCTGCAGTGCCCCACATGACCCTTGGCTTGTTTTTCCCCCAACCCCCCCAGCCCTCTGCCTGTCACCAGCCTCCTGCAAGGCCCTGCCGCCATGATGTGGGAGATGCACTGAGTGCCAGTGGTTGGGCAGCCCCAGCCCAGTCCCAGAGGCCTGCTGACAGCCTTTCCTGGTGACCATGCCTCTGGCTTCCTCCTGGGGCATCGGCACTGTGGACCTGTGTTGTGAGGAGGCACTGGTGGTGGGGAGGCCTCTCAAGAGCTGGGTCGGAATGTGGAATTCTAGACCTCTTGAATCAGAATCTGCACTTTGAGGTTCCTGGTGAATGGAATCCAGAGTCCCTACAGCCTCACCCAGTGGTTCCTCACTTACTGAAGAGCTGGCCTGGCCCAGAAAGTTAGCGTCAGGACTGAAATGGATTATGACAGCCACTGGGAGCCGGGGTGGGCCCACGGACTCTACTGGAGGCACTAAACAAGGCTGGTCAACCCCTGAAGTCTCTGAACTGCCCTTGCCCTCTGCTCCCACTCCCCCAAACTGGATGGAGTCACAAGGAGCTGAGAGAGGCTGTGGCTACCTCTGAGCCCCAAGCCCAGCTCCAGGCTGGGCTCCTGCTCCTTGCCTGTGCCCAGCAATGCCTCCAAAAGGGGCTAGACCCTGGAGGGCCAGTGGAGGGTGGACAGATGCCTCCTGCCCTCAACTCTGAGAGCCTGGCTCTGTGCACCCTGGCCAGCCAGAGAGCCCCCAGTGGCAAGACCTGCATGCTTGTTTTTGTCCCTCCTGGCAGGTGCCAAGGAAGTTCAGACAAATGGATGGAGACAAGAAGCAAAGTGGATTTAATTAGCAGAGGTGGAGGCATCTTGTGCTCTCTGGATCAGAGGGACCAGGTCCTTGCTGAGTGAGCGAGGTAGCAGGGGGCTCCTGGGAGGGCTCCTCGCTGCAGGGGGTCCTCTGCAGGGCACATAGAGGCCTCAGAGCTGCTGTGGAGCCACATAGGGGCCGGGGCTCCCCAAGATGAGGTGGCAAAAGCACAGGGTCAGTGTGCCAGCTGGCTGGCCTGGCTCCACCAGGCCAGTTTCTGGTCTTCTTGGGGTCTCTTTGCTCTCCTGGCACCCAGTTACTACCCAGCCACCACATCAAGTGCCCGTAAGAGCCCTGCAGGGGGTTCCTATTCCATCCCAGGACTACCGTCCTTGCGGGGACAGGTGGCCTGGGGGCTCCACACAGCTCAGGGCACAGCCAGTGAACAGAGCTGCCTCTTGCTGACACAGGGGCCGCCCTGGAGCCCTCGCTGCTCTTGCTGCTCTCCGTGCAGGGCTCTGGATCCACCAGGGCCTGCCCCTGGGGGCAGAGGTGAGCTTTTGGGACGCACTGGAGAGAGGGCAGCCCTCAGCCTGCCAGCCCCACGGGCCTCCCTCCGCTGGGACAGCGTGGCTCCTGCCCCTGCCCCACACCCCTGGCACCTGGAGCCCTGAGGGCAGGGACTGTCAGCAAGAAGTCATGAGAGGGGCAGTGGTGGGGAAGAGCAGGTGAGCCTGGGGCTCCTGCAGATTAGCAGGTGACAGGCATGGAGTGCCAAGCTGGGTGGCCCCTTGGCCTGGCTGGGGACTCGGTCCTTCCCCTGGATGGGGTCTGGCAGGTGGCATCACTGAAGCGGGGACCACACAGGGGTGTCTGCCAGGGCTGGTGGGGCACTTGGTGTCCTGGGGGTAGGTCTCGTGGTTGAGGCAGTAAATGAAGCGTCCTTGTCCTCGGGGGGGAGCTGAGCTCTGGGCTCCTGTCCTGTGCACAGGAGGGTAGGTGGGTGGGGGCACAGGCCTGCTTCCCTGGCTCCTCAGGGAGATGCAGGTGGGCCAGGAAGGGCACCTGGGGAGCCGACCTCCAGCACCTGGCACACTTTTCTTTGAGGGAAAGAAGCCCAACAGGCTGAGGAAGGTGTGAGCCAGCTGTGGAAATGGGGGGAAGGGGCAGGCCTGCCATGGGAGGTGGTTAAGACCCCAAAGGCTGAGGTAGGTCAGCCCAGCCAGGTTTGCTGCCAGCCACCTCTAATCTGGGACAGTGGCCTGGGCGTGGAGCCCTCAGGCACAGCACTGAGTGCGGCCCGAGGAGCCTTAACCCTGCTCTTCTGCAGTCACCAAGCCCCCGGGGGGGGGGGGGGCTCCTTACTTTGCTCTTGTCCCATCAAGAAGCCGCAAGGTGTTTCAGGGATGCCCCTGGAGCAGAGATAAGTGGGGAGGCCCTTCCAGGAGGAGCCCAGGTCAGGAGGGCAGCCCAGGCCTACCTGGCAAAGTGAGGGCTGGGGCCAGCTGAGGGCAGCCTCCAGGGAGAGCAGGGCCTGGGCCAGGCTGGCAGGACAGCCCCTGGTGGCCCAGGCCCCCCGGGCATCTTTAGAGGAAGTGTGGGGGAGGAAGGGGCAGACAAGGAGAGGTGGAGGTTGGCACTTTCCAAGCTGAACCAGGAGGCTTCTGCCTTGGACAGACCCTGGCTGGGCTCATGCTTTAAAAAAGGTTCTTAATAAGGTGGGCCATTTTTTACCCCAGTTTGAAAGTAATGCGTGTTTAGTATGAAAATTAAGAAAACGAATGACAATGGGGATACAGCGTGCAGCCTGGTGACCAGGTAGCCATACTGTGCCACCAAGAGTAGATCTTAAAAATTCCTATCACAAGGAAACACTTTGCAACTGTGTGAGGTGAGAGCTGTAAGTGACCTCACTGTGGGGACGGGGATCACTTCACAGTCCACACTCATACCCTATCACTATGCTGTACCTCTCAAGCTAAAGTGATGGTACATGTCAGTTATACCTCAATTTAAAAAATGATAAACAACGAAAAGGTGTGGAGAAGGAAGAGATGGGGTCCATTCCAGATGTAATGGTGCAGTCTGTGTGCCCTAGGGGCCATGAAGGCAGACTGCCTGCCCTCTGCACAGCCCCCAGGAGATGGAGGACCTTTAACATGGGAACAGTTTGCAGGGCACGTGATTTCTCTTGTGGGGCCTTCCTGTCTTTTCCTGAATTTTCTACAAGAACGGGCGTTTTGTACTGGTGAATGGCATGCCCAGCGTGGAGCCATTGCATGAAGGCAGGGGCTGTTTCTGTGCAGGTGCCGGGTGAGGTGGTCACAGTGCTGGGGGGACTTCCTCTATCCCTCTGCCTCCTGGGCCTGGATGGGAGGGGCCCCAGGGTGCTGTGCCATGTGCCCATGTGGTTCGGCCACACTGTCTGCCTTGGCCTTGTGGCCCTGGACACAGAGCCCCTCAGCCTCCTGGGCTCAGCCGGGGCTGCATGTACTTTCAGAGGTTCAAGCCAAGAGCCCTCTTGCCCCTAGGGAGCTTGGACCCACAGTGCACAGCCCCCTGGGGTGGGGGATATGGGGGCTCAGAGAAGACGTGGTCATTCCCTGGCAGGCCCTGCTGGCCCCTCTCTTTCCCTCCTCTCTGTCCCTCCCCTACACCATGCAGAGGACACAGGTCCTGGTCACTCAGATGCTGGGTCTGAGACCTGGCTGACATTCTGGGACAGGGCCCTTGGTCTTGAGGCCCATGGGGCCTCCCATCTAGCCTCCCACCAGACCCTCAGGCCTCTCCCTCCCACCATCTGTACGGGGTGCCCTGGGCCACCGTGTACTTCTCTGGCCACTTTGTTCAACAGGTAGGAAAACAGTGGGGTAGAGATAGAAAAATACATTTCCTTTCTTCTACCATCTCTCTCTTGTCACGTGTTTTTAAAAAAGTGTATCACTCTACCTCCATAAAACTAAGTGACTATGTTACTGGCATGGATATTGTATACATCTCACTTAACTCACATGGAATCCCCCATATTGTTCCTGTCATGTTCCTAGCTGGACAGGCATGTGCATTTCATTATGCACAATACCAACTCAGCTGCTTCACTGTTTCTTTTGTTTTTAGATTTATCCTTGTTCTGAGGAGTCAGTTTCCATGTAAGCACTTTTGGTTTCTCCCGGCACAGTGAACACAGTGAACTGGTCAGACTGGACTCTGCTGCTGTTAAATCAATTAGCTCCTGATGGTCCCGACGGCCCGGGGCCTGGTTTGCTTCAGCTCCCACTCATTTCTGAGATATTTTTATATTAAAGAGGAAAAAAGTCACATTCTTTATTTGTATCTTATTTTTTATTTTTGCTTTTAAGTATATTCACAGAGTTGTGCAACCAACTGTTTAATTCTAGAATGTTTTCATCACCCCAAAGACACTTGCTACCCCTGGGCAGTCACTTCAGGTCTCCTTAGAGTAACCACCAATCTACTTTCTGTCTCTGTGGATTTGCCTATTTTGGACATTTCATGCAAATGGGACTAGACACCACATGGCTCTTTGTGTCTGGCTTCATGTCCTGCGGGTTTATTCACAGCGTGGGGTGTATCTGCTCTCCCTTCCTTTTTTACAGCTGAGGAACATTCCACCGTGTGGATCTACTGTGTGGATGGCCCCAGTTTGTTTTCCCTTCGTGGGCCAGTGGGTGCCAGGCTGTTTCTGCTGAGTGGCCATGGTGGGTGGCATGCTGTGTGCCCAGCTGTGTCATACCTGGACCCCCAAGTCTGCCATGCTCTGTCCCCAGCTGCCCGAATGGGGGCAGAGGGGAAGAGCTACCTCCCTGTCCGCCTCTTCTGTCCAGTCCCCGTAACTGTAGAAGGATGCTGGTTGGTTAGGAGGGGACGCTTGGTCCTTTGGTGCTCCTGTTTCTCAGAAGGCCACTGCCTCTCTGCCTGGGGCCTCCCAGGGCATGGGTCCTGCTGTGCACACATGCCGAGTGTTCCCACTCTCCTGAGGCTTCATTGTCCCCAGGCTTTCAGTACAGGCACATGTCCAAGGGGGATTGTTGAGAATTTCAAGACAGCAACAGCATGGCACTGAGTGTGGGGCCCAATGATGCCCTCATGTGACGGCCCCATGTATGGGCCACTGTGACCCCAGCGTCCTCTGTCCCTAGTGCCGTGCTCCCTCCTCCTCGCTGCAGGCTTCAGGGTCCTGACTCCCCGAGCCTCTCTGACCCTGGGCCTCTCCTTCCCAGGACTGCGCCCACACCTGCTGCACCCCTGAGGTCCCAGGCTGCCTCCAGGGCTCTGTCCCTGCCCCTAGCTCCCAGGCTGCCCCATGCATGCTCACCTCTCTCTGAAAGCCCAGCCCCTTGCTTGCGGGCAGCCCTGACCTGGCCCTGCACTCCTGTCATGTGGGCTGAAAGGCCACCGTTTCTGCCCCGGTGCCCGGCAGCACCTCACGCCCTGGAGCCTTCTGCAGTGGCTTTGCGCTGCAGGCCATCCTGGGTCCTGGGTCTGCCTCTCAGCCGGTCCACTCAGGCCCAGATGCCCCACCTCTCTGTTCCACCACCATTATTACTGAGGAAAAGCCCAGCCTGCCACAGGAAGGGCCTTCTCTCCTTCCCAGAGGGGTGTCTGAGGCTCCTTCCTCCTCTTTCCAGAGATAAAGTGTGTTCCAGCCCTGGATATGCTGAATCCCATGATTATCCAACCTTGGGGGCCCACTGGCTGAAGGGCGGGGATGTGTCAGTGTGGGGGCTTCCCATCAGGGACAGGAGGTTGTTCCTGACTCTTCCCCCTACCCCACGTGGGTAACTTGCCTGCAAGCAGAGTCCCTGCGTTTGGGCAAATGCCCTGCCTGCCTGTTGCACCTTCCCTCCAGTTGGCAGATCCCTGGTTCCGTTCAGGTTTCGTCTGTACCTTGTATGATGATGACGACTTCAACGTGCAGCGGGCAGAAGGGGACTCCTGAGGGCTGCCCACCTGTGGCCCTTAGGAACCGTTTGCCATGTTGGGTCTTACTGTCACTGCATTCTTTAAATTCAAATGTGATGTCATGTTGTGCCAGACCACTGAGATGGAGTGAGGGAGTTTGGGGACACTTCCACACACATGAAATCCTCCTTAGTGTCTGGGTTCCTTTTTGCAGGGTGAGCAAGCTTTGCAGGTTGGAAGTCCTCTCCCCACATCCGCCTGGCCTGGGTCTCTCCCTCTGCCTCCGGAGACTTTTGGGTGGGGTGCTGTGAGCAGATTATGTCTCAGACACATTGTTGGTCAAAGGCATTGGCTTGTGCTGGGGCCTTCCTACTAGGCGAAGGCTCAGAGGTCGGGACCTAGAATGCCCGTCTGTAGAGGGAAGCCATCCTGGGGACCCGGTGTGCTCCTCACTTGCTGAGTGACTGCAGCCGGGTGATTCCCCACCCCAGCCTGCCTTCTGTGGAGTGGAGACAACCATGGCTTCTCTCATGCTGGGCGGGTGTGGGGACAACAGGAGGCAACACGGGGGGCCTCCAAGACTGGAAGGGTTTCTATTTCACATTTTAGATTAGTTCGAAGATAACTCTTGATTTTTCTAACTAGAAAAACAACATACACGGTGTACAAAACTTGGACAATTCAAAAGCATAAAGAAGAAAACATAAATGATGTGCAATCCGTACTCTGGAAACGTCTCGTCAGTGCCTTGGTCCGCCATCACCTAGTCATTTCCTACACAAGCATAACTGTCTTATCATCTGACGGTCTGGCATCTCTCCATCATCTGTCCACACCCCTCATCTGCACACGGACTGCCTCCGCCGCCTTGCTCACTGGGGTCATGCAGCAGGTGATGAGGCCACTTTATGCTCCCTGTGTCCTCAGGGCTCCCAGGAGGCCCGCCCCACAGGCCACTGCTTATTTCTCCCCAGCTCTAAGGGGGCCCTTTACACTGTGGCCGTGGTGGGGACCACACTGAGCCCCGGGCTTGGGGTCTTGCCTGGAAAGTAGGGGCCGGTTCTCACTGCCTGGGGCTGCAAGGGAGTGGCCAGGAGGGGACCCAGGCCCTGTGGGGCTGGAGGGGGAGGAGGGAGAGATGTTGGCAGGAGTGGTGTTGGGGCAGGCACATGGCTGCCCTCACAGCCCCGCAGGCTAGAGGGAGAAACCAGGGGACCCAGGAATGGTGTCCTCTGGGCTTACTAGCCCCAGGGCAGGGATGAGGGGCTCTTCCTGGCCGGGGGGAGTTCACTGGCTCTGCCTGCCTGGCCTCAGCCCATCCTCTGAGATGTACAGGCCTTCTTGCTCCCTGGCATCTACCCCAAGACAGGATGCGGGAAAACTGAGGCCAGCTTGATCCCCGAGCCCCATAGCCTCGGTGGGGAGTACACAGCATTCCCACTGGTCCTCCGGGGCCAGCAGGGAGGGGTTTGCAGCCAAGATGGTGGGAAGGCCGCACCATTCCACACACTCGGCCCTCCCCACAGGGCCTGTCCTCATCAGGGTCTCGCAGCTCTCCGTGCCCCATCCCCGAGCCATGCCCCTGCGCCCAGAGGCTGCACCCCTGCCTCTTGCTCCTCTCTAGATTGTTCTCTCCCCCCAAAGTGTCTTCAAGCTCTGTGATCACCTCCTGCCTGGGGATCCTGGTGTGGGGTGGTGGGGAACCCCTGCCTTCCCCTCCCACGCCCACAGCAGCTCGGCTCCCTTGGGCTCTGGGTGGTGTGCGGGGTCAGTCGGTGGCCTAGGGGTGGGGGTGGGCTGCAGGAGATGCTGGACATGTCTGGCGGTGAGGAAGGCAGGAAGGTGCCACTCTGCTCAGTGACCTCACTGCTGGTCCATTCCTCTAAGGCTGGGTGTTTGACCAGAGACATGGGTGAATACGTGACCTCCCACCCCAGAGCATGACCAGTCAGTGTTTAGAGCCGGGTATGGCAAGAGAGTCGCCAAAGGCAGCTCCGGAGGGGTTGGGGATCCAGGTGCCCTGACGGGGGCTGTGGGCCAGGGAACTGGGGGTGGGGCATCCTTGAAGTTGGTTAGGGAGTGTGGTTGGCTGTCTCTGGTTGGTCCTGAGTTGGAAACAGGGACAGAAATTGGGGAAGCTGTCAATTATCAACCAGTTCTGGCCACCTGGGGCCACTTGTGGTTATTGGGTGGCTTCCTGGATTGTCACCAGGAAGGTGAAGCTGGCCACCTGCAGGTCTGGCAGGTAGATGGCAGCCAGCTTCCTGGGCTGGCTGGGTAGGCGAGCTCAGTGACTCCCTCGCTAGCGGCTGCTGCAGTGGGTCAACAGAGGCCTATTTTCATATGGGGTCCAGGCATCGTCTGTTTGTATCTCAGCCTCACTGCATTCTCTCGATAAATCAGAAGTCGGGCTTTCACTTCTGGTGATGGTGAAAGGCAGTTCAGACTCAGACCCTGAGGAGGACTCACTTAGAATGCCTCGCTGAGACCAGTGGTGCTGGAACATGTGGGTACACGTAGGTGTATACAAAAAAATGCACCTTGACCTAAACCTCACAACTTACACAAAAATTAACCCAAAATGGGTCATAGATTTAAATGTGAAATGTAAACTATAAAACTTTTACTAAATATGTAGGAGAAAATCCTTAGGATCTGGGGCTAGACAAAGAGTTTTTCAACTTAATACCAGAAGCACAATCTATAGAAAAAAAATCGATAAATTGGACTTCATCCAAATTATAAACTTTTGTTCAGTGCATCTGCTAGGAAAATGAAGAGATGCAGCATGAGGGGTCCAGCATGCCAGGCTCCAAGCTGGCCGCCCCATGAGGCCCCGGGGGCACGGGCTGCTGGCCAAGCACACAGGTGCTCACAGGGACCACGGCACTCTGGAAAGATGGTCAACATCACCTCGTCCTGAGGAATGTGGACCCACATGCACCCAGGCTTGCCTGCACTTGTCCCCAGCAGCGTTGGTCCTGAGAGCCTCTGACTGGAAACAACGCAGGTGTTCATGGACAGATGGATGGGTGGGCGAACGAACTGTGGCCCATCCACACAATGGAATACTATTCAGCTTTAATAAGGAATGAAGTCCTGACTTGTGTACAACTTGGGCGAACCTGGAAAACATTCCGCCACGTGAAAGACACCAGACACAAAAGACAGCATGGGGTGGATATCTGTTGACAGGATATGTTGGAATGGGCACATCTACAGACACAGACAGTGGGTGAGTGGCTGCCCAGGGCTGGGAGTGGGGTCTAGATGGGCTTGTGGGATCCCAATGGCGAAGATGCCTAATGCTGATGGTGGGATGGCTGCACCGCTCAGCAATGTCACTCAAAGTAAGGGAGTGGTACACCTGATGCAGGTGAAGTTTATGGCATATAAAATGTTCCTCCATAAAGGCACTGAAGGCAGTAACCTATGCCTGGGAGGCTGGTCACATGCCTTCAAGAGTCTTGTTCCAAGAAATTCACCATCAAGGATGAGCTCTGACTTCTGCTGGGGTCTTCTGATGGCTGCCCGCCACCCCGTGGCTTCTGAGGCCTTGGGGACCCCACCTGGCTCTGACTCACCTTGGAATTCAGGTGGGAGAGCACACCTGTACCTACTTCCACCTGCATGGCTGGCTGAGAGGACACCGGTTTGTTTCCTGGCTCTGCCATGTTTTACTCACATGACATGGAAGCCAGCCAGCGCCAGAGAGATGTGGGGCACCTCTCTGGTGTGTTGATGACAGTGGAGAGGAGAAGGTAAAATGCCCACATGTGCTGGCACAGAACTGCTCAACAGCCATTAGCAAGGGCTAATCATAACATCACATACCCAAATGCACTCTGGGGCCCTCAGGCCACCACGGGAGGGTGTCTTGTACTGGGCAGTAAGCAAGCCAGCATTTCCTGGGCACCTCCACGGCCAGGCAGGGCTGAGTGCTGCCTACAGGACATAGCTTTCCATTTTGATGGACAGGGTTCAGCTGTCTGAGAATTCAGTCTTCCTTACCCAACATGGGGGGAGTGCTCACCCACTCTGTGTTCCTTTCCCCTGCAAATAATTGAACTGATGAAATCTGGGCTAAGCTACACATACAGGTCCACACTGGCTGAGTCAGTGGGAGAACTCTCAGGGCATGTGTACCTATGTCACAGATGACCCCAGTTGAGGGCCACGAGGAAAGCCCCTGGGTCTAGGGACTCCTTACCATTTCATTCACGAGTCCCAGCAGCAGGACAGCTGAGAACACAGGTTCTGGGGCAGGTGGGTCAAATTCCAGTCTGTTGGGGGGATGAAGGGGACTGAGGCCAAGGGTGGGAAGTCAGAGACCCCAGGCCTTGAGGGAACAGGTAAATGGCTTTGTGCTTTAGTCTAGGTATGACGGGGAGACATGCAGGATCTGGGCAGCGGGGCTGGGCCCCTGCATGTGCAGAAAGACAGTGAGTATGCAGACCAGAGTGGGAGTGGGCTGGGGTCTGTGCACAGGAACTTTGCAGACAGCAATCCAGGGCCAGAAGTGTCTGGAATGTGCAGGGAGCTGCCAGCCTGAGGGGAAATGGATGGGCTGGCAGGGAAGGGAAGGGAGGGGGCTTTGGACAGAGACCCAAGGCTCATGATGGGGAGACCACGATGGGGAGTCCTGGACTCCAAGACCTAGAGCGACAGTCCCCAGAGAAGACTAGCCGCTGAGCAGGCCTGGAAGGTGCTGAGCAGGCCTGGAAGGTGCTGGAAGGCATCCATAAATCAGGCCAAACTCACAGCACGGGGCCCTTGGCTGTGGCTTTGAGGAGCTCAGGCGTGTGCAGACAGGGAAATGCTAACAGTTTCCAAAGAGAGCCCAGGGGAGGGACCTGGTGGGGGCGTCCTGTGGGATCCGGAGACCCTGTGGGTCTAGGCCCAGATCTGGTGGGGGACAAGTGTTGCTGGGCACAACAGGGCTGTCCCAGGATGGGGCGTTTGTGGGGTACTTTACCTGGGCCTGGCAGGCCGGGTGGAGATGGCCAAGCCAGCCTGGCTTGCCTTTTCCATCTGGAGATTTCTATCTTTGCAGTGGGTGCCAGAGAGGAAATCTAACTCAGGGAAGGTGGGGGTGCTGGCAGGGCTCATCCAGGTTGGACATCTGACTCCCGTGGCTGGAAAGAGCTCTGGGCGGGTCAGACGTGCTCAGCACTTCTTGCTTCTCGTGGTGACAGTGTCTGTCCTACTTTTGTTCTGAGCAAGGAGCCCATGGGGCTCCCTGCTATGATTGCTGGAGCTGAGAGGGTGAGCCCAAACCCCGGAGCAGCCTCTGAGGACATAATTAAGGTTAAATGGGGTCAGAAGGGACTGGCGCCCTTTTAAGACAGGGAAGAGATGCCAGAGCTCCCCGACCCCCTGCACGGCAGAGGAAAGGCCAGGTGGCTGTTCCTAGGGCAGGCGGGGCAGAGGGGCCTGGCAGGAATACTGCCTTGCGGGCGCCTGGGGACTTCCTCCCTCCAGGCTGAGGAGAGGACACGGGGTGTGGGGCCCATCTGCCCGGTGGCGGCTAGTTGACTTACACCCTGCTCTAGGCATAATGGACAGCCCTCGCCTCTGCTGGAGGCCGGCAAGGCCAGAGGCTCAGGGGCTGTGGAGCAGCCAGGGATACTCAAGTTCCGAACCTGGAGAAACGCACCTGTGCCACGCGGATACCTCAGCTGGAGTCTGGGTTCCCACCCCACAGGGCCGAAGTCCTTAGGGCGCACTCCCCACAGTTTCAAGGCCGCTCTCTGCTTCCCCAAGTCCCTCTCACCTCCAGCTCCTGCTCATCTGGGATCAGCACTGGCTGTGGAAAGCGACCACACACAGTCCCAAGCGCCACGCACTGCCGCTCCTTGTCCAGGAACCTGGCTGTGCATAAGGAGCGCAGGTGCTGGGAAGGGTTCCGCTTTCAAGCAGTCAGCCGCGCATGCCCTCCTCTTGCCTCCCACCTGCAGCCCTGCGCACCCTCCTCCCACCTCCGCCTCCCTCCTGGCTGTCACTGGAGGAATGAGAGCCTTCCTGGGCCCCATGATACCCCACTGGCCACTACCTGTCCAGCACCATGTGGCTCATACCTGTGTTGTGCCCAAGTCGCGAGTCCCCGAGAGACCACCAAGGAGCCGATTCCGATGCAAACACAAAAGGGTCATTTATTTCAAGCTTGAGCTTGGACTCACACCCTTCACCGATGCGGTGGGTCAGGAATGTGACCCCGAGCCTAGGTTAGGCAGGGGTTTTTATACATTACAAGTTGAGGAAGAGGGGATTCTAATTTGGCATAAGCTGATTGGGGATTTTGGAAGTTAAACAATTGTTATTGGTTAAGTTCGGCTGGCCTGACCATGATGATGTAGCAGGAGCATTGCTAGGGGAACTATCTAGGGTGGGGGTCCACAGGCCCCGGTGGCCATTTGTCCGTGTTCTTAAGGCATGCCTGGAGCATTGGGCACAGATGGCCGGCCTTGAGATAAGACTTTTCTGCCTTCTTGTGCTCAGGGGACTTTTCAAGGTTTCTTCCCGCCCAGTTTAGGCCTCACTGAGAGATTAGGCACAAAGAACAGAGTCAGCCCTGTTCTGTCTTTCACTTAGGTTCACACAGTTAGATTTTGTTAAAATGGCTTCTCTTATGCTAATTCTAGGGTCTCACATTCCCCCCTTCTCTTGTACATTGGGTCCAATCATGGGCCCAAAGTTTTTAAATGACAGAGATGTTTAGCTGGGCTCGACCTGTGACACAGCCTGTCACAGGGAATGTCTCTCTCATCTGGGGGGGTGAGGCTCTATGCTTCACCTCAGTTGGCCCCCACGTTGCTCACCTGAGGTCCCTTGCGACTGTGCCTGTCTTAGGTTGTTCCTCCTGTGAGGAATCTTACCCGTCTCTGGCTAACCAGCCATCTCTTGGGACTAAACAGGGAGATAAAATATAAGAGGACAGCCAACAGCTATAATTCTGGATAAAATCATAATATACATGATTATATTCTTGCAGCAAATGCAGGTGGGGAATCAGTATATGATTCACTTATTTCTTGAAGTTAACTTTTGAAAAGTAGCACAAGTATGTATTGGCTTAAAAAAAATAGCAACTGCACTCTATACACATGCTAGGAGAATAGGAATACAAATACATAGCAAAAGCAGGAAAATCAGACAAATTAAAACAACATATTCCTGGAAACTGTTCACATCTCATATGTTAAGCAGTTCCAAGTTGTCACAATCAGACGGCAGAGCTTGGAGAAGTTTTTCATGACTATTTCCAGGATAATCTATTAGAGCAGGAAAGATGCATCTCATGCCACATATACCTTGATAATGTGAAGAGAAGGCTTAGGGTGTGGACCTGTACTACTTGCCCTGCCCCCAAGGTGGGCCGGGCCGCCGTCTGCCTGCTAGGGTTGCCTACAGCGAAGTTATGGGTCCTGCCGAGACACTCTTCCTCATTTGCGGAACACTCAAACATTCTAGGCTAAGCTGCTTTTGGCCCTTTGAGCTTTAACTCATTTCACCGAAGAAAGACTCTAGAGCTTAATGTTTAACACAGAGTTTCAGTAGGGAGTTTTTTTGTTACATTGCTCTGACTGCAAACATTCCGCCCCGCCTTTTCTGGAGGCTCTCCCACTCTGACTACACTCACAGTCTCTGTCTCGTTCTTCTCTTTATAGATAGAGACTCTAGATGCCGCTAGGGAAAGGGGGCGACGACCGCTCTGGCTGCTTCATACTGAAAGGGGGCGCAGTAAGGGGTGCAGCTAGGTCTCCATCAATCAGTGGTCGGTCGGGAGGCTTTCGGAAGATGGGAGTTCTCATCTTGGGTTCTATGGCTATCACCATTTGCAGCTTCATGGCTTTTAGGTGAGACAGAACTAGGTTAAGCAGCAACATCTGGAGTTGGATTCTCTATTCTGGAAGGACAAACTAGACAAGAAGATTAAAGAATGCGTGGCTGAATATGAGGATTAGAAATAGTAAAACTCAAATTGAGGATTACAGCTAGATATTTTGGGGAAACTAGAATTTTGGATCTGGTCTATGTCCCAATGACTAGTATTAGGACTCAGTATAGATAAGGCTGCATTATTGAAACAATACTTTTCTCTAAAATCACTTTCATTTTTATTAGAAGTAACTAGATTAAGAAAATAATTAACACTTGGCTTGATTATTTGCATAAGTGCGGCAAGAAGAGCAATTGATTACATAGGCTCTTTTAAATGTGCTTTGCTGGAACTTTTTATAAGGAACTTCAGATTGGACTTTTAAAAGCCACACAAGGCCAGAAAGCTAAGCCAGACTTGCCATCAGGTTTTGCCTGCAGTACTTGCAGATTTGGGTGAATTCCTCAGGTATCAGGCTAGTTTCTCTAAGGGGCTCTGTTGGCTCTATGAAGTCCATCTCAGTTCTTTAAAGCTGTCCATTAACATGAGTTTACACACGTGTCTCTCAGGAATAGTATTCCAGTCAAAACCTCGGTAATATAACTAGTGTTTTTAATTGGTCTTTTTACAAGGAAAGCAGATTCTTATTGAACTTATGCAAACAAACATACTGCTATGAAATATAAAAATAGTTACTGAGAGTTGTTAAATTCTGGAGGGATCAGGTAGAGAGAGATAAATGTTTCAATTCTGCTTACAAAGGTATTGTCATTTACTAAACTGTTGTCAGCTTAAGAGAAAAAGCTTAAAACACTTTATCAGTAACACTTGAAACAAAAAGCCACAAAATCAACTTCTTTAGTTTACTTAATCTTATGTAAATACTTGTTCTGCTGAAATCTAGTTTTTTACTAGTTTAGGAGTAATAAAACAGAGACTATAAATGACAAAGGACTGTAAATGAGAGTGGCTAAAGATCTGACAGAGAACTTACCACAAGACAGTTGACATAAGGAAATTTGGATATTTTTGCAACACAAAACATCCAGCAACAAAGTTTAGCATCATTCTCTCCAGCAGTGTTTTCCAGGTAATTGAGCAGGTAATTATATATCAAACAAATAAGCTAAATTAGCCAAATACTTTCTCTAATGAGAAAAAATTTCTCCGACATGTTCCAGGGGCCCTCTGGAAAATATCAGAGTTACTTACAGGTAATAGTACCTTTTTCGAATTTGATTTTGGAAAGTTGTCGGAAGAAAGTTTCTTTGGTACTTGCTTAAATAGGATTATAGGTATTTAACCAGAATGACAATAAAAAGGCTTAAATGCAAATACAGGTTACTCAGTTGTTAACAACACTCGGCTTACAGTCTTTTTAGTATGAAGATTTCATTTTTTTTAATACTCAGAGAACTCATTGAGACTTTAAGCATGAGAAACTGCTTTGATAAAAACAATTAGAAAGTTCTTTGCAATTTGTCAACATTAAGAGCAGGCTAACAGTCTAAGACAACTTTGTCTTTTAACTGAAAACAAAACTCTAGTCTTGCTGTGCACTTGATATCAAGACTCACTTGCTTTAATTTCACATGGCATGACTGTATCAACTTCCACAAACTTTTTACAACTTTTTTACATTTAGAGTTCTTTTAAATACTTTAGAAGTTACATTCTTTTACTCTCAACAAAATGAATTTTTACTCATTATACTTTCTCTTATTAAACACACATCTTTCTAGCAAGCAGAGATGTCTTCTTTATTATATTAAGGAGTTTTAATTAGAACTTAAAACATTAGGTACTTTAACTTTCAATGAACACTGAAAAATAAGCTATTGTAAACTGTAACACTAGCATTCTTCAGATTGATACATTTATGAACACTTTTTATCATTTCTGGAAATGTGCCTTACAGCACAATTTTGACTGAGCACAAAACATCTTTATATAACTTAGCAAAAGTCTAAGAATTTTGGTTACCACAAAAATTCTCAGGCTGTTTGCAGATATACACACTGTAACACCCTATAACACACAATTATTAAGATGTTCACTTGCTACACTGAGTTTACTCAGAGCTGTGCTAGGTTACTCATGAGACTTTTACTGAACATGACATTACACAGAGTTAAGCTTAAGCAATTTTCTTGAAAGATTTAACAGATAACATCAACTGAAATAACTCTAGGTGAACAGGCAGCTGATAACCATAGGACATGTCCATTTCAGTTCAACTTAAATTAGCATTAATGCATAATATTTTTTATTAGAATTTTCTGGAAGTTTTAGAATGCCTAATTTTCACAAGCACTTGTTTTTAAATGAATTTGTATTAATACCATCCGGAGGTAGAAAAACATTTTTCTTTAGACAGAAACATACAGATTGAGACACAATGACTACAGTTAGCAACACTTTTCATAAAAGAACATACACAGACAAACTGATATAAAAATACTGATATCTAATTGTAGAGCTTACTAGTGGCAAAAGGCCAGTAGTGATGGGGCTGATTCCCACCCCCACCCCACCCCCCCGCATCTGGGGGACCGGTGGCTCGCAGCGGCAAGCAGCTTCTCTTATGCTAATTATAGGGTCTCACACCTGAATTTGTCACACTGCCGCAATTCCTTCTAGTTTTCCAACTGGGAGAGCAGGGAGGGTTCCTCTTTGTCTCTGTGCCTCTGGCATCCAGTCCAGAGTCCAGACACAGTGACCTGGTAAATGTGAAGCAACATCCAGTCCTCAGAGCCCTTAAGGGGTAGTGGACAGCCACAGGGAGGCACGGAGCGCCCCCACTCAGACCTGAGCCGTGCTCCTCCCTGTTCGTTTGCTGACTTGAGGGTCTGCACTTAGCCAGCTCCCCTACAAGACCTAATGGTCTGGGTGGCTCACAGCCGACCTCCAGCACTCTGGATTCTCGGCAGCTGGCTCCTCTGCCCCACGGCCACCTGACCCTGCTGCCCTTCGTCCTAGGTCATTATCTGCTCAGACCTTCACCCCCTCAAACTTCCGCCCCCTAGACTGGGCCTTGTGCTCGTCAGACATGTCCTTATCTTCTTCTGTTCCTTAAAACGGTCATCAAGCAATTTAATCATTGTGCATACAGTGTTACTAGAAATGAAATGCATTTCTCTTCAATATATATGGTTAAATTCAAAACCCAACAGGGGAGACATTAAAATCTCCATAGGATTCTGAAAGGCCAGAAGACAAGGAGTCCCGAAGGTGATTTTAAAATGAAAAGCAATTCTGTTCTTTCAGTGATTATTTCAATCAACCATTTGGAATACTGTTATAGCCTAAAAATTTTTTTTTAAATTTTGGTATTGTTAATGTACAATTACATGAGCAACATTACGGTTACTAGACTTCCCCTATTATCAAGTCCCCACCACAGACCCCATTACAGTCACTGTCCATCAGCATAGTAAGATGCTATAGAATCACTGTGTTATACTCTTCTCTGTGTTATACTGCCTTCCCCGTATCCCCATCACCCAACCCCACCCCTGGTACATTATGTGTGCTAATTGTAATAGCCCTTTTCCCCCCTTATCCCTCCCTTCCCACCCTCATCCCCAGTCCCTTTCCCTTTGGTAACTGTTAGTCCATTCTCGGGTTCTGTGAGTCTGCTGCTGTTTTGTTCCTTCAAGTTTTGCTTGTCTATACTCCACAGATGAGTGAAATCATTTGATGCTTGTCTTTCTCCATCTGGCTTTTTTCAATGAACATAATACCCTCTAGTTCCATCCATATTGTTGCAAATGGTAGGATTTGTTTTCTTCTTATGGCTGAATAATATTTCATTGTGTATATATACCACATCTTCTTTATCCATTCATCTACTGATGGACACTTAGGTTGCTTCCATTTCTTGGCTACTGAAAATAGTGCTGCGATAAACATAGGGGTGCATATGTCTTTTTAAAACTGGGCTGCTGCCTTCTTAGGGTAAATTCCTAGGAGTGGAATGCCTGGGTCAAGTGGTATTTCTATTTTGAGTTTTTTGAGAAATCTCCATACTGCTTTCCACAATGGTTGAACTAATTTACATTCCCACCAGCAGTGTAGGAGGGTTCCCCTTTCTCCACATCCTTGCCAACATTTCTTGGTGTTTGTCTTTTGGATGTTGGCCATCCTTACTGGTGTGAGGTGATATCTCATTGCGGTTTTAATTTGCATTTCTCTGATGATTAGCAATGTGGAGCATCTTCTCATGTGCCTGTTGGCCATCTGAATTTCTTCTTTGGAGAAGTGTCTGTTCAGCTCCTCTGCTCATTTTTTAATTGGATTATTTGTTTTTTGTTTGTTGAGGTGCGTGAGCTCTTTATATAATTTGGATGTCAACCCCTTATCGGATATGTCATTAATGAATGAATATATTCTCCCACACTGTAGGACGTCTTTCTGTTACTGATGGTGCCCTTTGATGTAAAAAAGCTTTTTAGTTTGATATAGTCCCACTCGTTCATTTTTGCTTTTGTTTCCCTTGGCCGGGGAGATATGTTCATGAAGAAGTTGCTCATGTTTATGTCCAAGAGATTTTTGCCTATGTTTTTTTCTGAGTTTTATTGTTTCATGGCTTACATTCAGGTCTTTGATCCATTTTTAGTTTGCTATTGTGTATGGGGTTGGACAATAATCCAGTTTTATTCTCTTGCATTTAGATGTCCAGTTTTGCCAACACCTACTATTGAAGAGGCTGTCATTTCCCCATTGTATAACAATGGCTCCTTTATCATGTATTAATTGACTATATATGGTTGAATTTATATCTGGACTCTCTAGTCTGTTCCATTGGTCTATGGGTCTGTTCTTGTGCCACTACCAAATTGTCTTGATTGCTGTGACTTTGTAGTAGAGCTTGAAGTCAGGGAGCATAATTTCCCCACTTTATTCTTCCTTCTCAGGATTGCTTTGGCTACTTGGGGTATTTTGTGGTTCCATATGAATTTTAGAATTATTTTCTCTAGTTGATTGAAGAATGCTGTTGGTATTTTGATAGGGATTGCATTGAATCTGTAGATTGCTTTAGGCAGGTTGGCCATTTTGACAATATTAATTCTTCCTAGCCAAGAGCATTGGATGAATTTCCATTTATTAGTGTTCTCTTTAATTTCTCTTAAGAGTGTCTTGTAGTTTTCAGGGTATAGGTCTTTCACTTCCTTGGTTAGGTTTATTCCTAGGTATTTTATTTTTTTGATGCAATTGTGAATGGAATTGTTTTCCTGATTTCTCTTTCTGCTAAATCACCCTTAGTGTATAGGAATGCAACAGATTTCTGTGTACTAATTTTGTATCCTTGCAACTTTGCTGAATACAGATAATAGATCTAGTTGTTTTGGAGTGAATTCCTTAAGGTTTTTTATGTACAATATCATGTCATCCGCAAACAGGGACAGTTTAACTTCTTCCTGGCCAATCTGTATGCCTTTTATTTCTTTGTGTTGTCTGATTGCTGTGGCTAAGACCTCCAGAGCTATGTTGAATAAAAGTGGGGAGAGTGGGCATCCTTGTCTTGTTCCTGATTTTAAAGGAAAAGCTTTTAGCTTCTTGCTGTTATGTATAATGTTGGCTGTGGGTTTGTCATATATGGCCTTCATTATGTTGAGGTACTTGCCTTCTATACTCATTTTGTTGAAACTTTTTATCATGAATGGGTGTTGAATTTTGTCAAATGCTTTTTCAGCATCTATGGAGATTATCACCTGGTTTTTGTCCTTCTTTTTGTTGATGTGGTGGATGATGTTGATGGATTTTCGAATGTTGTACCATTCTTGCATCCCTGGGATGAATCCCACTTGATCATGATGGATGATCTTTTTGATATATTTTTGAATTTGTTTTGCTAATATTCTGTTGAGTATTTTTGCATCTATGTTCATCAGGGATATTGGTCTGTAATTTTATTTTTTTGTGGTGTCTTTGCCTGGTTTTGGTATTAGAGTGATGTTTTTCTCATAGAATGAGTTTGGGAGTATTCCCTCCTCTTCTACTTTTTGGAAACTTTAAAGAGGATGGGTATTAGGTCTTCACTAAATGTTTGATAAAATTCAGCAGTGATAACGTCTGGTTCAGGAGTTATGTTCTTAGGTAGTTTTTTGATTACCAATTCAATTTCTTTGCTGGTAATTGGTCTATTCAGATTTTCTGTTTCTTCCTGGGTCAGCCTTGGAAAGTTGTATTTTTCTAGAAAGTTGTCCATTTCTTCTAGGTTATCCAGTTTGTTACCATATAATTTTTCATAGTATTCTCTCATAATTCTTTGTATTTCTGAGGTGTCCATAGTGATTTTTCCTTTCTCATTTCTGATTCTGTTTATGTGTGCAAACTCTCTTTTTTCTTGATAAGTCTGGCTATGTGTTTGTCCATTTTGTTTATTTTCTTGAAGAACCAGCTCCTGCTTTCATTGGTTCTTTCTATTGTTTTATTCTTCTCAATTTTATTTAATTCTGCTTTAATCTTTATTCTTCTTCTTCTGACTTTGGGCTTCATTTGTTCTTCCTTTTCTAGTTTCATTAATTGTGAGTTTAGACTGTTCATTTGGGATTATTCTTCTTTCCTGAGGTAGGCCTGTATTGCAATATGTTTCCCTCTTAGCACGGCCTTCCCTGCATCCCACAGATTTTGTGGTGTTGAATTATTGTTGTCATTTGTCTCCATATATTGCTTGATCTCTTTTTTTATTTGGTCATTGATCCATTGATTATCTATGAGCATGTTATTAAGCCTCCATGTGTTTGTGGGCTTTTTCATTTTCTTTGTGTAATTTGTTTCTAGTTTTATACCTTTGTGATCTGAGAAGTTGGTTGGTAGAATTTCAATATTTTTTACTTTACTGAGGTTCTTTTTTTGGCCTAGTATGTGGTCTATTCTTGAAAATGTTCCATGTGCACTTGAGAAGAATGTGTATCCTTTTTCTTTTGGATGGAATGTTCTGTAGATGTCCATTAGGTTTATCTGTTCTAATACATTGTTCAGTGCCTCTGTCTCTTTATATATTTTGTGTCTGGTTGATCTGTCCTTTGGAGTGAGTGGATTGTTGAACTCTCCTAAAATGAATGCATTGCATTCTATTTCCCCCTTTAGTTCTGTTAGTATTTGTTGCACATATGTAAGTGATCCTGTGTTGGGTGCATAGATATTTATAATCATTATATCCTCTTGTTGGACTGACCGTTTTATCATTATGTAATGTCCTTCTTTGTCTCTTGTAACTTTCTTTGTTTTGAAGTCTATTTTGTCTGATACAAGTACTGCAACTCCTGCTTTTTTCTTACTATTAATTGCATGAAACAGTTTTTTCCATCCCTTTGCTTTCAGTCTGTGTATGTCTTTGGATTTGAAGTAGTCTCTTGTAGGCAGCATACAGATGGGTCTTGTTTTTTTATCCATTCAGTAACTCTGTCTTTTTATTGGTGCATTCAGACCGTTAACATTCAGGGTGATTATCGATGGGTATATACTTATAGCTATTGCATGCTTTAGATTCGTGGTTACCAAAGGTTCAGGGGTAGTTCCCTTACTACCTAACAGTCTAATTTAACTCACTTCATATGCTATTAGAAACACAACCTATCGGTTCTTTTATTTTCCTCCTTTTTCTTCCTCCTCCATTCTTTGTACATTATGAGTCATATTTTGTACTCCTTGTCTTCCCTTGGGTGACATCTGTTTAGCCTTAGGAATACTTCCATCTATAGGAGTCCCTCCAAAATGCCCTGTAGAGGTGGTTTGTGGGAGGTAAATTCTCTCAGCTTTTGCTTATCTGAAAATTATTTTATCTCTCCTTCAAATTTAAATGATAACCTTGCTGGGTAGAGTATTCTTGGTTCAAGGCCCTTCTGCCTCATTGCATTAAATACATCATGCCACTCCCTTGTGGCCTGTAAGGTTTCTGTTGAGAAGTCTGGTCATAGCCTGATGGGTTTTCCTTTGTATGTGATCTTTTTTCTCTCTCTAGCAGCTTTTAAATGTCTGTCTTTATCCTTGATATTTGCCATTTTAATTAGTATATGTCTTGATGTTGTCTTCCTTGGGTCCCTTGTGTTGGGAGATCTGTGCACCTCCATCGCTTGAGAAACTATCTACTTCCCCAGATTGGGGATGTTTTCAGCAATTATCTCCTCAATAACACTCTATCCCTTTTTCTCTCTCTTCTTCTTCTGGTACCCCTATAATGCGAATATTGTTCCATTTGGATTGGTCACACAGTTCTCTCAATATTCTTTCATTCTTAGAGATCCTTTTTGCTCTCTGTGCCTCAGCTTCTTTGTACTCCTCTTCTCTAGTTTCTATTCCATTTACAGTGTCTTCTACTACAGCCAATCTGCTTTTAAATCCCTCCATTGTATGTTTCATTTCAGATATGGAATTTCTTAATGATTGAATCTCCAACTTAAGTTTGTTCCTGAGTTCTTGAATATTTTTCTATACCTCCATAAGCATGTTTATAATTTTTATTTTGACCACTCTTTCAGGAAGATTGGTGAGTTCAGTTTAATTTGGCCCTTTTCTGGGGTTTGTGAGATTTAAGCCTGAACCATATTCTTTTGATGTTTCGTATTTCTCTGTGGTGCCCACTAGTGCACAGAAACTCCAGTCTCTGGAACTTCTCAGCTCCTGGAGTGAGGTTGGGGGTCATAGGGGAGTGGAGCTGGTGCCTGGGGTGGATGGAATATCTGTTTCCTGATTCCCATCTGGGATGCCTGTCTCCAGTGTCAGAGCCAGTGGGCCAGGCACACATGTGTAAGTGTCTGTGCTTTGCGTCTCTAGCTGTTGTAGGCTGGGCCTCCCTCTGGCTGGCCTGACGTCAGTGCAGTGACTGCCAGTTTGTGAGCACTGTCAGGTCTTGAGGAAGGTGCTGCAGGCTGTGTGTCACAGTAGGGGACCTCGGAGCTAAGTAGGTATCCAGGGGGATGGAGCACGTGAAGTTCCTCAAAGTTTCCAACCAGCTGGGCAGAGCATGCCCAGACAACCTTGTCCAGCTCTCCCTTCTCCCATGCAGCTAGCTCCATGCAAACCCCACCCCTTCAGCAGCCCTCTGGCTGCTAGGAAGCCTCTGAGACCTCCCGCCCCTCCTCTGACACAGAGCAGCCGGATGTGGATCCCCCCTCCACAAATGTCTGGAATGTCAGTCTTGCAAGCACTCCACCTGTCTGAGCTCCCCAATGTCAAGAGCACCACACAAAATAGGCTTCTGGTCACAAAGCATATCTCCAGGGCTAGGCGCTCAGCAGTCCCAAGCTTCCAACCCCTCCTCGCTCTGGTTGTCTTCCTCCCACCGTTGAGCTGGGGTGGGGTAAGGGCTTGGGTCCCGCTGGATTAAGGCTTTCGTACTTTACCCTTTTTCATGAGGTCTGCTCTGTTCGTGAGGTCTGTATGCAGTCTGTTCAGCCTTCTTTCTTGTTGCTGTTTTAGGTTTAGTTGTATTACTTAACTGTATTTTTGTATTATTAGTGGTTTTGGGAGGAGTTCTCCATGTCACCTCTCACTCTGCCATCTTGAATCTTCCCCTTCTGCTTCTTTTGAAACAGTGCAGTTTATAGATTCTTTCGTCTTCTTATGCAACACCTTCCCCAGAGAAGACATTCAGCCATTTCCTTGATTTCCATATTTAGTCAAGCTATTGAGTGTGCAGGAATCTGCACTAAAGATTTGCTGGAGACAGAGGTGCTTGTGCATAGGTGGGGAGGTTGTGGGGTAATACTATCATAGCACAAATAATGCTAAATGGAATATTTGTCTTCCCAATTTTCAAAATTCTTTAGATCACTCTACCCAAGGGATATACAAGGATATTTCTATGGCCTTGTTACACCTGAAATTTCCAGCTACCGGACTTCTCCAGGCAGAGAACTAAGCTCTCTCTACCCCTGCCCTACTTTTCCGCCAGGAAAGCTCCAGACCCATTTATTTTATTTAAGTATCATTGACATACAATATATTTTTTTAAGATTCTAAATTTTTATTGAACAAATAACTGTGACTTCTTTCAAATAAATGTTATTACTCTTTCAAAAAGGCTTTTCAAAAAACAAAACAAAACATGACTTTTTATATTGGAAAATTGGAAATGCTTGCAAGAGTGGACATAGTATAAGGAACCCATATCCTCATCACTAAGCTACAACACTTATCAACTCATAGTCCATCTGATCTCACATATAACTCTGCCTACTACTGTCTTGACCTGTATTATTTGAAGTATATATAGTATATATTTTCATATAAATATTTTAGTATGTATCTCTAAAAAATATTTAAAAAACATAACCACAATGCCATTCTCTTATGTAAAGAAATTAATAGCTTTCTTAATATAATCAAATAATCCATTGTGTGTCCATTTCCTCAGTTGTCTCACTTTTTTTCCAGTTTGTCCTAATTAGGATTCAAGTAAAATCTATTCTTTGCAATTGGTTGAAATGTTTCTTAAGTCTCTTTTAATAAACAGGATTTTTCTTATCCTTTTTTTTCATTTTATCCATTCTTCTGATGATGAAACTTTAAGTTACTAAACTTTAAAAAATTTTAAATTAAAGTATCATTGATATACAATCTTATGTTGGTTTCAAACATACAACACAGTGTATCTTTGTCCTCCCTCACGATTACCCACATTATTAAAACCTCACCCCCTCCAGTGCGTTCACTGTCTAGCAACATAGTAAGATGTTACAGAACCATTAACTGTATTCTCCATGCTGTACTACTGTCCCCTTGACTAACCTATGCTGTGATTGTGAATCGTTGTGCCCCTTTATCCCCTTCTCCCTCCTCCTCTCCTTCCCCAAGCGCTCCCCCTTGGTCACTACTACTTCCTTCTCAGGGTCTGTGAGTCTACTGCTATTTTTGTTCCTTCAGTTTTGCTTTGTTTTTATACTCCACAAATAAGTGAAATCATTGGCTTATTTCACTGAGCATAATATCCTCTAGATCCATCCATGTTATTGCAAATGACAGGATTTATTTTTTCTTTAATGGCTGAATAATATTCCATTGTGTATATGTACCACATCTTCTTTATCCATTCATCTACTGATGGACACTTAGGTTGCTTCCATATCTTGGCCATTGTAACTAATGCAGCGATAAACATAGGAGTGCATATGCCTTTTTGAATTAGGGATTTTGTTTTCTTTGAATAAATCCTTAGAAGTAGAATTACTGGGTCATATGGTATTTCTATTTTTAGTTTTCTGAGGAACCTCCATACTGTTTTCCACACTGGCTACACCAATTGACATTCCCACCAACAGTGTAGGAGGGTTCCCTTTTCTCCACATCCTCACCAACACTTGTTATTTCTTGTCTTTTGGATAGTGGCCATTCTAACTGGTGTGAGGTGATAGCTCACTGTGGTTTTGTTTTGCATTTCCCTAGTAGAGCATCTTTTCATGCTCCTATTTTAGGTGCATAGATATTTATAATGGTCATATGTTCTTGTTGGACTGACCCCTTTATCATTATATAATGTCCTTTTTTGTCTCTTGTCACTTTCTGTTTTGAAAGCTATTTTGTCTGATATAAGTACTGTTCTTCCTGCTTTTTTCTCCCTATTATTTGCATAAAATATCTTTTTGCCATCTCTTTGCTTTTAGTCTGTGTATGTGTTAGGGTCTGAAATAAGTCTCTTGTAGGCAGCATATATGGGTCTTATTTCTTTATCCACTTGTCACTCTATGTCTTCTGATTGGTGCATTTAGTCCATTTACAGTTAAGGTAATTATTGATAGGTATGTACTTATTGCCATTTTATTTTTGTCTGGTAGTTTTTATAGCTCTCCTCTGCTCCTTTCTTCCTCTCTTACATTCTTCTCTTGTTATTTAGTGGTTTTCTTTAGTGTTATGATTCGGTTTCTCTTTTGTAGTTTTTTGTGTATCTATTATACACTTTAGGTTTGTGGTTACCATAAGGTTCAAGGATAGCTTCCATGCTATGTAACAGTCTATATTAAGTTGGTAGGTGTTCTATTGCAAACACAATCTAAAAGCACTTTTTTTCTTCCTCCTCCTCCACACTTTATTGGATGTCATAATCTGCACTTTTTATGTCTCCTTTGACTGATTTCGTGTATGGTTGGTTTTACTACTTTTGTTTTAATTTCGTACTTGCTTGGTAATAATTGGTCACCTCCTTTACTGTGGGTTTTCCCTGGTGAAAACTATTTAGCCTTAGGAACATTTCCATCTATAGCAGTCCCTTTAACATATCCTCTAATGCTGGTTTAGTGGTTATAGATTCCTTGAGCCGTCATTATCCCTTTAGACCCATTTTTACATATTCAAAGCTACCAAAAACTCAGAAAAGGACTTTCTAAATCTCTATTTAGAAAATATTTGTTTGTAAAAAGAAAGCTTTTCTCCACTTTAACAATCCCTGAAGAGTCCTTGACCCCTTGTGCCCATTCTGATATTCAGACAGCTTCTCAGGGGAGGAAAAGGATAGGAAGGTTCAGGCAAGTCACCCCTCCCCAGTCACTGGTCTTGGTAATGGGGAGCATATTCCATGCCCAAATGTCCCAGGAGCATCTTTTTACCATATACCTGGAGAGGCCAGTGGCAAGGAAAAGAATAAGAAGCCCCTCCCTCAGGACCAGGACTGCAGAGCTTTGCAGAAGAGTGGTAGCCAGCGGAAGGCATTTTGCTTTGGGACACACGTATACCTCAAGGGCCTCTGTGCTTCACAGATTTAGGAAATGACAACTAGAAACAGAAATAGCTGAGGCACTAGACATGCAGTTGACCGTGTTCGCTTAGTAGGAGTAGAACATCTCTGTTCTTCAAACACTGTATTTTAAGTACATGCAGACAAGGAAACATATTTTTATGCTATTGATGTGTCCACCAATGCAGATAATGCAAGAAAATGACTGGGCTGATCAAAATGGGATGTGATCAGAGAGAACTGTAGAAGCAAACAAGATACATGCAGGGTCTGTGACCTCAGAACCAAAACAGAGACCCTCCACTCACCCCATAGTTTTAACAGTACTGTGATGGAAGAGGTGGGTGTCTTGCCACCACTGGGTATATTAGTACTGGCTTTTAGTATTCATAGTGATGTTTAAGTTAATGAAAAATTATGTGCTATGAGTTCTGTTCTTCTGAACCCTTTTGTTTTCTTTGTGGTATCCTGAGATAAAAGAACCCTCAAGATAACCTTATTCTTGTGCCATCAGTCCGGCCAGAGGATGAGAAACCAGAGAAGTTGCCCTTAAAAAAATGTTGCCTAATGAGGACCCATTCCTGACTGAGGTCCACCCTTGTATAAACTTCACCTTTTAACCTTCTATATCCTTTTCCATGGTCCTTCCTCTGTTATTTATAGCCTTTCTTGCTTCCCAGACCCTTTTGAGGAAAGCTATAGACATTCACCCCAGAAAAATGTATAGGAACATACATTGTCAGGGCTGCTGAAATTGATCCATGGACCGCAAGCTAATGACTCTGCCCTGAGGGACTACATGGTGTGAAGGAAGTGGGGAAGGTGTCAGGGGCTCTGGGGTATAGTCAGGAACCATTGCTCTTTTGGCGGGGCCGCAACCTTGCTGTGGGAAGACATGGTCTGTGCCTGCTCTGCGGCCCTGGCAGCTCTACTTCCTGTTTCATTTTGGCAAGTCTTCCTATTCCTTTTTCTGTAAAATGAGATGCTTGGATGAGATGATTTCTAAGGAAGCTTATGTGATCCATTGGTTGTGCTTCCCCACCAGCCCCATCTCACATGACATCAGTTATTAGAGCCAGGGAGTGCTCTCCTCTGACCGTATTCCAGATATAGTCCTCTTGAGAAAACATATGAGAAGAGGAGGTAAAGGTTTTGGTATGCCATTCATTAGTCCAAGTCGAAAAGTATTTGTATTAAAGAATACTGTCAAATCAAGACGAATGCATATGTGGTTTGTATTTTTAGATAAACAAACTTCATGTGTCCCCAGACTTTCTAAGCTCTAAGGCAGACCAATCAGTGAACAGTTGTCATTCCCACTTTCCCTTGCTTCTCCATAGCTTTGAATACTCATTGAGTTCTGTGGGCTGGATCCCATGGATACAAACCTAGGCATAGAATTTGTCTCTGCCTCCCAGCAGCTCCTGTCCTAGCTGGGAAAAAATAACATCAACCACCAGGCACACCTGAGAGAACTGCTCTAAACTGCAGTACAAGGGACTGAGGTGGCATGTGTCAACACATTGTCTTCGGACATCTGCATGCACAGTCAGGCAGATTCTTGGGTCCCACTTAAATGAAGAGTGTAAAGGTTCTGTGGGAAGAGAGATGAGGAATGAATCTGTCTCCCTCTTCACAAATGCAAGTGTGTATATTTATAAATTATTTGGAAAATTAGAGTTATTAAAAATATCATATATCCATCTGCTTGACAAACATTTTTTTTAACTTGACCATACAAATTTTTGGCAAGAATCTGGAGCAAAGGATACCCTTGAAGGCTGCTTATAGCAGTATAAGTTGGTAAAACCATCTTAGATAGCAATTTTGGCAATACCTAGTATAACTGAAGATATGCATACACTGTGATTCAGCTGTTGCTGCTCAAGAAATTCTCATGTATGGCACAGAGATACATGAATAACAGGTTTTTTTCAACTGTGAAAAAATGGAAACAGCCTACATGGGCATCAACAGGATTCAGATTTGAAAAATTGGAATGTTGTATATCAGAAAAAGAGAATAAATTGGACTACATGTATCAATATAGATAAATCTCAAAAACAAGTTGTAAAATATTTCCCACATGACACCATTTATATGAAGTTTTTGAAAATGCAAAGTAATGTTACATACTGTTATGGACACTTCCATATGTTGAGAAGTATAACATTGAAAAGATAACATAAAGAAGTGCTAATGAGAATATGGAACAATTGGAAATATCACCAACTGCCATGGTGTGTAAATTAGTAAAACCACTTTGGAAGCTGTTTGGCAGTTTCCAGTAAAACTGAATGTATGCAGATCTATCACCCTGAAATTCCACTTCTATGTATATACCAAATAGAAGTACATACAGAGATGGACCATGACTCATGTTCAAGAATGGTCATAGCAGCACTGTTTCACAGTATCCCCAAACTGTAAACAACACAGACTGCTGCCTGGATGACTGGATGAACAAATTCTGTGACATTAAACAGCTGGATTCACACAACAGCAACACAACTGAACAAAGTAGTGGATTAGTCTCACAGGCATAATGTAGAGCAAAGGAGACCAGACAGAAAAACCACATACAATAGGATTCTGTTTATATAAAATAGAAAACCAGGCAAAATTGGCTGATGGTGATAGACATCTGGATGGTGGTACCCTTTATGGGAAAGATGGTGGCTGGGAGGGAGTCTCTAAGGAGCTTCTGAGATGCTAGTCATGTTCCATTTCTTGATCTCATTAGCAGTTACATGGGGTTATTTATTTTGTGAAAATTCATTGAGCTGTAAGCCTATAATTTGAGTAGCATGCTATACTGTAATCAAAGTTAAAAGACAAACCAAATATCTACATGTGGACAGTGATCAATTCCTGAACTTGTTATACAGCTTTATATTCTCATCTTGGGCAATAAGCCAGGCACCTTAATCTTTGTGTGTTTCCAATGTAATTTAATTGTGAAATTGAGTTAAATTAAATAGCTGTTATCCTTGAGGACCTATGACATTTCCATCCATAACATATTTGATAGCAAGGAGCTTGAAGTCAGAAGACCTGACTCTTCTCGGCATTATCATACATTAGCTCTATAATCTTAGACGTGTCATGATATTCTCTCTGGCCTTATTTTTGACCAAATGAGAACCACTATAATGGCTTATTGTAAAGATTGCAGAAGATGTGTCCAGGAACATATTTTTAAACCTTAAGGAGCTACATATTAGATTTATTATGATGTAAAAAATGTACAGCAAGATGATATTCATGTCTCATAATGCCTAATGTTAGGGGCTGGAGCTTTTAATAATGTGTATCAAAAGATGGATGAGTCTGGACAGGATTTTAAATACAAATTTATATTTTTTCCTGTGTAGATTGGGGAAGGGTTATGTGATGGTTAACTTTTATATGTCAGCTTGGTTGGCTATGGAGCCTAGTTATTTAGTCAAATACGTCTAGACATTGCTGTGAGGTATTTTTTTAGCTGTGATTACTATTTAGATCAGTGGACTTTTGTAAAGAGGATTATCCTTCATTATGCACAGTATATAATCAGTTGAAGGCCTTAAGGGAAACTACTGAGATCCCCCAGGAGGGAGAAATTCTGTCTCCAGGCTGTTTTGGACTCAACACTGTGACACTGACTCTTCCCTGAGCTCCAGCCTGCAGACCTGCCCTGAAGATTTCAGATTTGCTACCCGCCACGACTGCATGAGATTTCTTTAACATAAATCTCTCTCTCTCTCTCAATCTATATCTATCTATCTATCTATCTATCTATCTATCTATCTATCTATCTATCATCTCTCTATCTATCTATATACATCCTATTGATTCTGTTTCTGTGAAGAACCCTGACTAATACAGGTTACGTGAAGAAAAAAGTACAGGAGGATGAGAGGAAATTTTTATGGCTGTTAGGGAAAAGAGGATCTAGTATCCTTTTAAAAAATGAGTGTGCAGGCTTGGGTGAGGTGTTTTCTCTGGATTATGTATGAAAATACAACTTTTCCTCTGATAATCCCCCTTAATTTTGTATTATTTAAGTGAAGGTAGAGATTTGCCTATTTAAAAAGAACTGGTATTATTCTTCATGTGTGTGTGTGTTTTAAACATAGTTTAGATCATTCTGTAAATTCACATCTTGGTTTGTTACACATGTAAGCATTTTTCTGTGCTGTGACAAGCTGGCATAGACATCCCTTTTAAGGACTGTGTATCCAACCTGTTCACAATAATTTACTCACCCCTCTATTGTTTACCTTTATAACTGTTGATGTGTTGATTGTTGTTACTGGGGTTCTAAATCATAATGCCGTTAGGTTTAGTGGATAAAGCAGAGTACCTGGCACATGGTAGGCATTCAGTAAATGATACATCTAAAATTTCAGTCAACTGTAATGTCCTCAAGAGAAAGCAATGATTTTGTTATTTCCAACATCTAACCTGGTTTTTGATGCATAGTACCCAGTTCAGTAGATATTTGTTGAACTGTTAACTGCTTCAGTGAGCTCTATTGAAATTTAGGATTATTTTCTTAAGTGGAATTACTGGGTCAAAGGATATAGATAAGGCTCTTGAAACAAGTTACAGACTGGTCTCCTTAAAGGTGTTAATTTAAGTGGTTGTTTTGCAAACAGGGAGTGTACTTATGCATGGAAGAAGCAGGTCTCATCTACCATCACTAAAGCAGTCCTGTCCTGTAGGGAAGGGAACAAACCCCTGGCCAGGGGTGGTGACATTGGGCTGGTCACTGAGACTGAGCTTAGCTGGGCATCCCACCAGGGGACTGCCTATTTTAGGAGCCTATTTGGGAATGTGGTGGTTTGGTTTTTGGTGGTTGCTCCTGATTTGGTCATTCCTGAAGCCTTGACTTTGGGGGGATACGTATATTGCCATAATATTTTGGTTGTGCTGTAACTTCGGAGTGTGTAGAAAACAATCACAGAGGTGATTACTTACTGTTGTTTTTATGGAACAGTCTCCCAGGGAGACTGAGGAATCAGGCAAATACATCTTGGTTCCTATATTAACAAGCACTTTGGATACAGCTCTATCAGCCTGATCTTGGACTCCAAACCAGGAAATAGTAGAGCCAGTGAGAAATAACTGCCATAGTTTCAGAGATTACAGAAAAAAAAATCCTTAGAAGTTACAAATTATTGCACATTTTTATTTAGTGATTACATCAAAAATTGAAATTCAGTTTAGATCTGCTCCTAAATAAAGTACCCATCTACTGGGAAGAATAAAATAGCTGTAGTATTTAAAAACAGCATGAAGAAAAGGCAGAAGTTAAGTGTGCCGAGGCCTCCTTTAACCATACTTGATAAAAGTGAGTTAGCATCTTGATTACAATAAGGCAAGGGGCATTCCATCCATCCTTTTTTTTCTATCCCTGGGTTGAAATAAATCAACTCTCTGAATTTGCAATTAGTACAATAATCAGAAATGTTTTAGTTATATTTTATTTTATTTATATTCAAGTAAATTTTTTTATAACTTATATTCGAATATTTATATATTCAAAATATGATCATACATTTATATATATATCACGCTGTATTGCAAATATGCTATTGAAATTAGACAAAGAGTGAGTTTGGGGTTCATTTTCTTTTGTGTAGTAGCTTAAAAGAGGATGAAAACTGTGTATCCTTTTGAGAGATCTGAATATAGGAAAAAAAGTATAATGTCACCCCCTACCAAAAGAATTTGTTTTCCTTTCTTTTTCATTTCTAAGACCAAAAAGATTTTATTGAAAGATCAGAAAATCTGGCCCCACTGCCAACATTACTGCAGGACCATAAACTTCTTTATACTTGGGCTCTTTATTTATCTAGTCAGACTTGAAAAAACAAACGTCCCTCACCCCTCCTCCAGGACACAAAGCCCTGTCTGCTCACCCCCCATCCCCCCCATCCCCCCAGCCCCCCCCCCCGAAGATGGGAGAGGTACTACTTACCTGCTCCTTCCTGGTGAGCCAGCCACCCACAATTAATTTCTCACTAGAGCTGGTATAACTCTTTGTTTCCAAAAAGGCCAAGATTTGTCTGGGCTTCCTCATCATCGCCCCCAGCCCTGAGATTTGAAGCCTTGGCAACTTTTTAGGCTCTTCCCTTGTTTTCGCCGATAGAGCAATCAGCTGCCAAATCCTAGAGGCGCCCACAGCCTGCTCTGTGTTCCCCACGCCCGCCCCTAAGACGCCACTTTCACACAGACTTGACTCTCTCCTTGACAGCACCATCCGGATCCGTGACTTCTTACGAGGTTTATTGGTTCCAGTTCATCTTTTTTTACTTTATTTTCCATTTCCCATCCCTCACCCTATTCCCAGTGCTCAGTTGAACTCAGCCTCTCATTTTTTTCAATATCTGTCCTGGGTTTTTCTACTTTGTGATCATTTAGATTTCTTTATCTAAAATTCCCTTCCTACTCTTTTACCTATTAAAATTTAACCTCTCTTTCAGTAGGCTTAAATTCCACTTCCTCCCTAAAGCTTTCCAGTGATCCCAGCTGGAAGTAATCACCCCCTCCTTTAAATTCCCACAACACTTTATATGTACCCCTTTTGAAGAACTTACCACCTTTAATTCTGGGTTGACAAATAATGTCACTACTTGACAGCAAATCTTGTGAAAATGGAGTTCCTTTTTTTTTTTTAGCATTGTGTATCCCATTTTATAGCCCACAATTCCCAGAATGGGATCTTGCAAGTATTTTTAGTAGGTTTTCAATATTTTTTGAAGGAAGGAAGAAAGGCAGACAGACTAAAGTCTCCTACAAAGCAGAGTATTTACTAATAGGAAATTGTGTGTTTTTGTTACTGTTTCCTCACCTCTATAATGTAGAAGAACTGGAATATCATTTCTAAATCTACACTATTCAGTTTAAGAATAATATGGCAAAACTATTATTTCTACATGGCTGTTTCTTATTTTATGATGTTCATCCCAATGTCACAGCTTTAGAGTCACTATCAACTTCACAACGTCCCGCAGAGCAGGTGAATCAGTGAAGCACATCACACTCAAGGACTGAGTATCTGAAAGAGAAGATTTGTCACTGTGCCAAGGGTGGATTCTGCTGACTAATTACCACCTAAGTTCATTGATTGAAGTTAGGCATGTGTGCTGTTTTGGGGACATACTGGAGCTTTGGCTTAACCTAACGATGAATGTAACCCTATAATATGACAGGGGCAGGTGGCTCAAAGGGGGTGTGGTGCTGTGGGTCAAACATCAGGTCTCATGTCTGAGACTGAGGCTCAGGGCTAGGCCCTGCCACTTACCAGTAAGTGACTGGGGTAAATTTATCAGTCTTTAAGTGCCTTTAAGTAAAGAAAATTATGTTTTATCTCTAAAGTTCTTTTCAGGTCTCAACATCTGTGAATCAAGCCATTAGAGTATAATTTTCAGTACATAGAAACAGCAAATGTTCCCAGGGAGCCATTGATGTCAGCAGCCTGAAGACAAAAGGGAATGCTGGGGATTGCGTTTTAACGTGGCACCTGTTGGATCTCTGGAATTTTTGTACATCGAAATGATGATGTAGCTTCATACAAATGTCACATATTAGCACTCTGTTGTTATTTCCAGAATCCTTTTTTGGGTTAGAGGATTTTGAATTATGTATAGTTATGTTTCCTTGGATGTTGTGGAGTTTCTGGGTATTGAGGCAGTCATCAGCCATTCCCTTAAGTATATCAACTTGCTGCCAAATTCCCCTTTCCCTTTCTTCTCTTACCCCTGTGGACCGCACTTGAAAATTTAACTGCTGCTACTGTTTTTCTAATGGTCTTAACCAAATGTCATGCTACTGCACATGTATGTTCTCTATAAAGTTATTTGCAGACAGTGCTGTAAACAGTTAAATATGATGACATGCACATTGGATGGTGAAATAATATGCTTGGTTGCTTGATATTTATGGAAAGAAAGAAATAATGAGACTGAGCTAAAAATTATCCTCAGCAGGAGAAAAAAGGTCATCTAAGTTTACATGTGGCAACAAACTCCATTTAAAATGGATTCTATAGGAAAGATGGCTAGTTAGGTGTGACTTGTTCTTGTATGTATGGTACACGCAGTAAAATTACCCTCATCTATTAACAGCATTGCCTAATAAAATTGCAGAAATAAATAATTATATTGGGGGATGGAAACTAGAAGAGACAATCAAGTCAGATGAAAAAAACCAAGAACAGCAACTGAAGGAGCTTCTTTTCAGAGGCTAGAGTTACAGAAAGAACACTAACAACTTCTCTTTTCATTATTTGAAATGAATGTGGCACATTTAAAGAAGTATAAGCACAAATGGTAATCCTGAAAAAGAAAACAAAGGACAGTTATAATTGTGATCTTTATGGTTAGCTATTTTCCAAATTTGAAGATCAAGTAAACATTCCTTTGGACAATTTCAAAATTAGAGTGTATAGCAAGTATCATTAGGCATCCATTCATGTGCTAAGTGGTCCCGATATATCCAGCAGCAAGATGGCAGCACACTAACCAAACAGAGGGAATTCACAAACAATTTATTATCAAGAATGAAAGCTGTAAAAATGTGTATGCTCTTTAATCCAGAAACTCCGCAATATTCTTAGGAAATACAGCTACACATAATAATTTTCTTTAATGGTGTTTATTGAGTTGTGTTTATTATTAATAAAAAAAGAAAAACTAGATAAAGCTTACAGTTACATCAATAAGGAATTGCTTACCTAAATAATGCACACCCATACAAAAGAAGAATATTTTAATGATATGGTTTAGAGATGGAGACCATTTAGTGCAGGAAACAGGGGGAAGAAGATGGTGAACTTTTCTACTTTCTTGCATTCTGGAATGTTCTTAAATAAGTGAAGTTTATCTTAGCAATCTTCCAACTTTCCTTTCTGCTCTTCTCTCTTCTTTCAGATCCTAAAATCCTGAAGCAAATGCAGTTACTATAATTCCTCTAAGTCACAAAGTTATTTGGACTCATCTCTCCTAAACTGTTTATGATTTTTACAACTTCTTCCCTTCCTTCACTGATAATCCCTCAAAAGATTCTGGGTTTTTTTTGTTTGTTTGTTCATTTTTTTCTCCTAACAATCCCAGATACGACAGTAGTGGTCGGAATATGGTGAAGGTTTTGGGCTAGTATTTGCTAAGAAGAGTTGACCTACCAATCAAGTATCTGAAGTTGGTAATTGCCTGTTGTATTTTTCAGAGAATGAGACCACATTTATGATCTGCACTAACAGTAGCAAATGACTCGTATTTTTAGTGACAAATGGTCCCCACTCCTGCACTGGCAAGGCAAAATCATAGTCGTTAAAAGTAGAAAAAGGCATCAAATGCTTTAAGGTGGTTTGTTAATGGGTTTCCATTTTTGTGCAAGCCATAAGGACAATTATGCCTGATTATATTTTCTCTTAGCTTTTCAAAGCACTTTTACATCTCCTTTCATTGTATCCTTATAACCATTGGTACAGAAGGTAGGTGAGGTACTACTGCACCCATTGAGAAGTGGGACATAAGAAGTTAATTGTAGAACAGTAATATGATCAAGGATGGCTATCTCTAAGCTGGACATCTTATCTTGTAGATCACAAGCAGGACCCCTCATTCCTCCCAGTAAACAGTAAATTATTACTGTAGGAGCTAGGCTGAATTTGAAACTATTCCTGGGAGCTAAGCCTGGGCTTATTGTTTTAAAGTTTCATTGAAAAAAAATTCAGAGCAGCTGTTTGTCCTTGAAAGGGATGGAGAGTTTTATATACAGGGATATTAATACACTTAGATCAGTGGTTTTTAATTTTGACCCCTCTCCCCAAAGATATCTGGCAATGCTTGGGGACATTTCTGGTTCTTGCAACTGGGAGAGGGTATTACTGGCATCTCATGGGTAGCAGCTAGGGAGCCTGCTAAGTAAACTACAAGGCACAGAGCAGCCCCTATAACAGAGACTTACCCTTCATAATGTCACTAGGGTTGAGGCCTGAGGACCTGCTCTACATATCTCTCTGCCTGGGTTAATGGTGGTAGGTAGGCTCTCAGTTAGTCATAGATACAGTATTTGCCATCAAAATGATATAAACCACTCTTGGGCAAAACCTGCACAAGAGAGTTCAAAATTGTGTTGCCTTTCTACCTCATATTTGGTGTTTCTGCTTAATTCTTCACCCTTCTCTTAATCCTTGTTCCCCAGTTGCTATCCTCACCACCTCCCTGGTTTAATTCCTGTTTCTGAGTTTGCCCTCAGCCATTTGGTATCAAATTAATGTGGTTTGGCTCCATTCCAGTCCCTCTGTCTTGCTCTCTGAGTGATGCCGAGTCTGGGCGGAGTGTGGGTGACGGGCGGAGCTGCAGGTCCTAGAGGCACCACAGGACCATTGGTTGGGTCCCTCTTGAGGACTGCTTATGTCCGAGCTTCTGCTATTATTTTTGGAAGAATGGCTGGGTGGAGGGCTGTCCTGAGTGTCTTAAAAAAATCTGCAGGTTAATTTTCCTAGAAGTAAACTTCTACTTTTATCCTGGGAGGAGAGTAAACAATTACACTCCACAGTTCCTTACACATTGTAATTCTGTTTGCATAACATTAATGTACTATGCATAGGTGGTCTCTGGCCATGCATATAATTTCAGCTTGCTCTTAGACAATGACAGAATTGAAGGCACTAATTAAGAGGAGCACTTAGAGTATTGGAGGGACTTTCTGATTTTGGGGGAGGAAGAAGGTACAGAGAGCCAAGTAATTTTGGTATTTTATTTTCCAGAAAAATGCTGACATGGATGAGAAGCATTATTTGCACCTCAGTAATGAAGATTAGACCTACATATCTTAAATAATTAATTTCTAGAATATGGTTGATCTAACCTTGACTATTTTACTCAGTCTCATTAGGGTGGGCTCTGAGCTAGGTAAAATGGGTCAATCACCTTTAGCTGAACTCTCATTGAGTTCAGCAGTTCTCAAAGTGTGGCCCCAGGAGTCCTGGGTGTTCCCGAGGTTCTTTCAGAAAATCTAAAAGGTCCAAATTTTTTTCATAGTGATATTAAGATAGTATTTGCTTTTTCTTATTGGAATATAGTGAATATACAATATTATATTGGTTTCAGATGTACAATATGACTCAATAATTATATACATTACTAGATGCTCACCACAGTAAGCATATTTACCTCCTCCTAGCATATCAAAATACTACAATATTATTGATTATATTCTCTATGTTGTACTTCCATTCCTATGACTGATTTATTTCATAATTTGAAGTTTGTTCATCTTTATCCCCTTCATCTATTTTACCCATTCCCCACCCCTTCCCCTATGGTAACCAACAGTCTATTGTCAGTATTTATGGGTCTATTTCTTTTTTCTTTGTCTGTTTTTCTTTGTTTTTTTTTTTT
>JAQQAC010012171.1:17529788-17553965 GCA_029783875.1 Phataginus tricuspis | reverse complement strand
TTCACCTGCCAGGTGACCCGTGTTTCCTCCTCTACTCCTCGCTATTGGGCTTACATCCCTGAGCCCCTTACTACACCTTACCCCTTGGGGTGTGTCCGTGTTTTTACTAATAATTCTGCTCTCTTAGGAGGTGAGTCCAAATCCTTCATACCCTTCCATAAGAATAATAATTTCACCTTTACCGGAAAGTCTGGGGACTCTCCTATGTGTTTTAGTTCTAATACTACTTTTACTCCTCCTGGATGCCTTCCTATTAACTATAGAAGTTTTCTAACTGACTCTAAGTCAAGAAAAAAAAAAAAAAACAAAACTCTACTTTGCAAGACTTATGGATGCTTAATATAGGCTTTTTAGGATCTTATAACTATCAAGATACTATTACTTTAGAAATGTACTCTACATTTGTTTCTAATTGTGAAGATCTTCTGTATGACTTAAATTCTATATGGACCACTATTGATAGATATAAAGAATATCCTATTTGGAATGAATGTATGTTTAAAAACCATGGTTTTGTTTTTTCTCCAAAAAATTTTACTGTAAATGTTTAATGATTATTCCATTTCTTCTCCCAATTATGATTATAGACAATATTTAATTAATAATACTAATAGATTCTCTTGGAACAATTCTCTGATACCTAAACCAGAAAAAATTAATAGATGGTTTTCTTCAGGATGAGTAACTCCTTCCTTATTAGCTAAAACTGCAGTAAATGCTACACAAGCTTATCTTGATTTGTAAAAATTAATTGCTGCCATTGGATTAATTTTTCTCAAACAACCTAATTATCCTAACCATTTGAATGTTGTTACTGCTTGTGTTGAATCTCCTTTTGCTTTACTCATCCAAGATAAAAGAAATTTAGAAATGAATGTTAATAATACTTATCATATTGAATGCTCTGGACATACGCTTACCAATTGCCTTGATGCCTCTTTTAGACCTGATACATTTATTATTTCCCATCAACCTTCTTATGTTTTAACCCCTGTGAAGCTAAATATTTCTTGGTATGATAATTCTAGATTACATGCTTTGCAATTGATTGAACAATCCTTATCCAGACCAAAGAGATTTATTGCAGCTCTTATTCTTAAAATTACTGCATTAATCACTTTAATTGCCTCATTTGCCTTGCCTTTATGTGCCCTTTATAGATCAATTTATTGTTTCTCCTTTTAAGATAAGTTGTAGAGATGTATAATTTTAATCTTTTTGTCTAGCAAATTAGGCCTTGTGCTCGTACTCTCCCTTGGCCCTTGAGCCTTCCGGGAAATCACCATCTTTATCAAAGAACAAATCAGTACTGCCCTCTGCAGACAAAGAGTTTTCGTGCCAAATAGCTCCCCTCCTTTAAGAACTGCATAGGATTCAGACCTATGCATATCGGCTCATCTTAAAATGAGTACGATATGGGCACCAATGTGGGTGCGAGGCTGAGCACCGCAAGGGAAGGTCCATGAACCGCTTCTGAATTCCCTGAGAGAAAAACCTGGCTTGCATGGAGGTTAGTATCAAAAATAACAGCGCCCTTCCTCCCCTCCGCAAAAGATACTAAGGGCCAACGTTGACTCCCTTCAATGAGGAGTCTTGGAGGAGCCAGGTCACTACTCCCCCAATTGGTTAATGCCCATCGCTAAAAAGCGAATCTTTTATATAAAAGAAGGGAGGAGATGTTGGGAGCCATGTGGCACAAGAACAATAGGACTCCATTTTGTTGTTTACTTCTTGGTCAGTTTCCCGCCACAGTTTCCCCCTATGTGTTCCCACGACAACTGCGCATGTGCACCACTCGGTGTGGGATTGGACTTTATAGGTCGCCTCATTATCATAATGGGCAACCAATCAGAGATTGCCACTCTACCCCACGCCCACGCCTCTACTATATAGGTTTTGTTCACTTCCTCAATAAACGGAGCTTGACAAAGAACTGCAGGCTCTCCGTGTCGTTTTTTCTCTCATCCCATTTCATAGGTGGTCGCGGCTCCCCCGGGGTCTCCCACGTCTTAAGAGGTCCTCGCTGGCGAGGACAGTCTTTAATCTGTAAATTGCTTTGGGCAGGATGGCCATTTTGACAATATTAATTATTCCTATCCATGAGCACAGGATATGTTTCCACTTATTTGTGTCTTCTTTAATTTCTCTCATCAGTGTCTTATAGTTTTCAAAGTAGAGTTCTTTCACTTCCTTGGTTAGATTTATTCCTAGGTATTTTATTCTTTTTGATGCAATCGTAAATAGAATTGTTTTCCTGATTTCTCTTTCTGTTAGTTCATTGTTAGTATAAAGGAATGCAACATATTTCTGTGTATTAACTTTGTATCCCACAACTTTGCTGAATCCAGTTATTACTTCTACAAGTTTTTTGTGAAGTCATTAGGGTTTTCTATATATAATAGGTCACCTGCATATAGTGACAGTTTAATTTCTTCCTCACCAATCTGGATGCCTTTTATCTCTTTGTCTTCTCTAACTGCTGTGGCTAGTACTTCCAGTACTATGTTGAATAAAAGTGTGGGAATCCTGGTCTTGTTCCTGATCTTAAAGGAAAAGCTTTCAGTTTTTCACCATACAGTATGATGTTAGCTGTGGGTTTGTCATATATGTTGAGGTATGTACACTCTATCCCCATTTCGTTGAGAGTTTTTAACATGAATGGATGTTGAATTCTGTCAATTGTTTTTTCAGCATCTATTGAGATGATTGTGTAGTTTTCTCTTTCTTTTTATTAATGTAGTGTATGATAGTGATTGATTTATGAATATTATATTATCCTTGCAATCCTGGAATAAGTCCCACTTGGTTGTGAAGGATGATCCTTTAGATGTATTTTTGAATTTGGTTTGTTAATATTTTGTTGAGGATTTTTTTCTTTGTAGTGTCCTTGTCTGGTTTTGGTATTAGAGTGATGCTGACCTTGCAGAACGAGTTTGGAGTATTCCCCCCTCTTTTAACTTTTTGAATAGTTTAAGAAGAATGGGTATTAGCTCTTCTTTATGTGTTTGGTAGAATTCAGCTATGAAGCCATCTGGTCCTGGAGTTTAGTTTGTTGGCAGTTTTCTGATTACCAATTCAGTGTCATTGCTGGTAATTGGTCTGTTCAGGTTTATTTTCTTCCTGGGTCAGTCTTGGAAGGTTGTATTTTTCTATGAAGTCTGTTTTTTCTAGGTTGTCCAATTTAATGACATATAATCTTTCATAGTATTCTCTAATAATTCTTTGTATTTCTGTGGTATCTGTTGTGACTATTGCTTCTTCATTTTTGATTTTGTTTTTGTGTATATCCTTTCTTTTTTCTTGATAAGTCTGGCTAGGAGTTTATCTATTTAGTTTATTTTCTCAAAGAACCAGCTCTTGGTTTCATTGATTTTTTTCTATTGTTTTATTTTTCTCTATATTACTTATTTCTGCTCTGATATTTATTATGGTCCTCCTTCTACTAACTTTGGGTTTCATTTGTTCTTCATTTTCTAATTTCTTTAATTGGGAATTTAGAGTGTTTATTTGGGATTGTTCTTGTTTCTTGAGGTAGGCCTGTATTGATTGCTATGTGTGTCCCCCTTGGAACCACTTTTGTGGCATCCCACAAATTTTGGACTGTTATATTTTTGTTTTCATTTGTCTCCATGTATTGCTTGATTTCTGTTTTAATTTTTCATTGATCCATTGATTATTTAGAAACATGTTGTTTAGCCTCCATGTGTTTTACCCACAGCAGAACTTTAAAAATTGGAGTCAATCCCTTTAAACCACGCTGTTGTTTTATCAACTAAGTTTATGTAATAATCTAAATCCTTTGTTTATGTTTCAACAGTCTTCATAGCATTTTTACCAGGAATAATTTTCTTCTCAAAATACCACTTTCTTTTCTCATCCATAAGAAGCAGTTGTTCATCTGTTCAACTCCTCTTTTAATTCTGGTTCTCTTGCTATTTCTACCACTTCTGCAGTTACTTCCTCCATTGAAACTTGTACCCTTCAAAGTCATCTATGAGGGCTGGAATCAACTTCTTCCAAACTCCTCTTAATGTTGACATTTTGAGCTCTTCCCATGATCACAAATGTTCTTAATGACATCTAGAATGGTGACAACTTCCCAGGGTTTCTATTTACTTTAGCCAAATCCATCAGAGAATCACTCTATGGCAGCTATAGCCTTACGAAATGTCTTTCTTAAATAATAAGACTTGAAAGTTGAAATTAATAATTGATACATGGCTGCAGACTGGATGTTGTGTTAACAGACCTGAAAACAACATTAATCTTGCACATCTCTATCAGAGCTCTTGGTCTACCAGATACTGTCCATCAGCAGTAATATTTTGAAAGGAATCCTTTTCTGAGCAGTAAGTCTCAATAATGGGCTTAAAATATTTAGTAACCATGATGTAAACAGATGTGCTGTAATCCAGGCTTTATTGTTCCATTTATACAGCTCAGGCAGTGTGGATTTAGCACAATTCTTAAGGGCTCTAGGATTTTTGGAATAGTCAGTTGAGCATTGGCTTAACTTCAAATCACCAGCTACATTAGTCCCTAATATGAGAGAGTCAGCTTGTCCTTTGAATCTTTGAAGGCAGGCATCCTCTCTAGTTATTAAAGTCCTAGATGGCAAGTTTCTCCAATACAAACCTGTTTTGTCTATACTGAAAATATGTTGTTTGGGGTAGCCACCTTCGTTAATTATCTTAGATCTTCTGGATAACTTGCTGCAGCTTCTACATCTTTGTTGCTTGATCTTTTTTTTTTTTGTGAGATGATTTTCTTTATGTTGTAGTACTACCTTTTTTTTTTTTCTGCAAATAGTGACAATTTGACTTCTTCTTTACCAATCTGGATGCCTTGTATGTCTTTGCTTTGTCTGATTGCCGTGGCTAGGACCTCCAGTACTATGTTTAATAACAGTGGATAGAGTGGGCACCCCTGTCTTGTTCCCGATCTTAGATGAAAAGCTTTCAGCTTCTCTCTGTTAAGTATGATGTTAGCTGTGGGTTTGTCATATATAGCCTTTATGATGTTGAGGTACTTGCCGTCTATACCCATTCTGTTGAGAGTTTTAATCATGAATGGATGCTGAATTTTGTCAAATGCTTTTTCAGCATCTATGGAGATGATCATGTGGTTTTTGTTCTTCTTTTTGTTGATGTGGTGGATGATGTTGATGGATTTTCGAATGTTGTACCATCCTTGCATCCCTGGGATGAATCCCACTTGATCATGGTGTATGATCCTCTTGATGTGTTTTTGAATTTGGTTTGCTAATATTTAGTTGAGTATTTTTCATCTACATTCATCAGGGATATAGGTCTGTAATTTTCTTTTTTAGTGAGGTTTTTGCCCGGTTTTGGTATTAGAGTGATGCTGGCTTCATAGAAAGAATTTGGAAGTATTCCCTCCTCTTCTATTTTTTGGAAAACTTTAAGGAGAATGGGTATTATTGCTTCTGTATATGTCTGGTAGAATTCAGAGGTGAATCCATCAGGTCCGGGGGTTTTGTTCTTGGGTAGTTTTTTGATTACCGATTCAATTTCGTTGCTGGTGATTGGTCTGTTTAGTTTTTCTGTTTCCTGCTTGGTGAATCTTGGAAGGCTGTATTTTTCTAAGGAGTTCTCCATTTCTTCTAGGTTTTGGAGCTTGTTAGCATATAGATGCTCGTAATATTCTCTTATAATTCTTTGTATTTCTGTGGGGTCCGTCGTTATTTTTCCTTTCTCATTTGTGATTCTGTTTATGTGTGTAGATTCTCTTTTTCTCTTAATGAGTCTGGCTAGGGGTTTATCTATTTTGTTCATTTTTTCAAAGAACCAGCTTTTGGTTTTATTGATTTTTTCTATTGTTTTATTCTTCTCAATTTTTTAATTTCTTCTCTGATATTTATTATGGCTCTACTTCTGGTGACTTTGGGCCTCATTTGTTCTTCTTTTTCCAATTTCAATAATTGTGTCTTTAGACTGTTCATATGGGAATGTTCTTCCTTCTTTAAATAGGCCTGGATTGCAATATAATTTCCTCTTAGTACTGCCTTCACTGCATCCCACAGAAGTTGTGGCTTTGTGTTGTTGTTGTCATTAGTCTCCATATATTCTTTGATTTCTGTTTTGATTTGGTCATTAACCCGTTGATTCAGTACGAGAATGTTGTTAAGTATCCATGTATTTGTAAGCCTTTTTGATTTCTTTCTAAAATTTATTTCTAGTTTTATACCTTTGTGATCTGAGAAGTTGGTTGGTAGGATTTCAATATTTTTGAAATTACTGCGGTTCTTTTTGTGGCCTAGTATGTGGTCTATTCTGGAAAATGTTCCATGTGCGCTTAAGAAGAATGTGTATCCTGCTGCTTTTGGGTGCAGAGTTCTGTAGATATCTGTTAGGTCCATCTGTTCTAGTGTGTTGTTCAGTGCCTCTGTGTCTTTGCTTATCCTCTGCCTGGTTGATCCATCCTTTGGAGTGAGTAGTGTGTTAAAGTCTCCTAACACAATTGCATTGCTGTCTATTTCCTCCTTCACTTCTGTTAGTATTTGTTTCACATATGCTGATGCTCCTGTGTTGGGTGCATATATAATTATAATGATTATATCTTCTTGTTGGACTGACCCCTTTATCATTATGTAATGTCCTTCTTTATCTCTTGCTACTTTCTTCGTTTTGAAGTCTATTTTGTCTGACACAAGTACTGCAACACCTGCTTTTTTCTCTTTATTGTTTGCATGAAATATCTTTTTCCATCCCTTCACTTTTAGTCTGTGTATATCTTTGGGTTTGAGGTGAGTCTCTTGTAAGCAGCATATAGATGGTCTTGCTTTTTTATCCACTCTGTTACTCTGTGTCTTTTGATTGGTGCATTCAGTCCGTTTACATTTAGGGTGATTATTGATAGATATGTACTTATTGCCATTGCTGGCTTTAAATTCGTGGTAACCAAAGGTTCAAGGGTTGCTTCTTTACTATCTAAGAATCGAACTTAACTTTCTTGTTAAGTTATTGTGAACGCCATCTGATGTTTCTTTATCTCTCCCTTCCTATTCTTCCTCCTCCTTTCGTTATATATTAGGTGTTTTATTCTTTGCCTTTAGTTGTTTCTTGGATGGTCTGCTTTCTTTGCTATGATTTTATTTTCTCTGGTGACATCTTTTAGCCTTAGGGGTGTTTCCCTCTACAGCAGTCCGTTTAAGATATCCTGTCGTGGTGGTTTATGAGAGGCAAACTCTCTCAACTTTCGTTTGTCTTGAAATTGTTTAATCCCTCCGTCATATCTAAATGATAATCGTGCTTTATGCAGTATTCTTGGTTCGAGGCCCTTCTGTTTCATTACGTTAAATATATCATGCCATTCTTTTCTGGCCTGTAAGGTTTCTGTTGAGAAGTCTGTTGACAGTCTGATGGGTTTTCCTTTGTAGGTGATCTTTTTTCTCTCTCTAGCTGCCTTTAATACTCTGTCTTTATCTTTGATGTTTGCCATCTTAATTATCATGTGTCTTGGTGTTGTCTTCCTTGGGTCCCTTGTGTTGGGAGTTCTGTGGGCTTCCGTTGACTGCGAGACTATTTCCTTCCCCAGTGTGGGAAAGTTTTCAGCAATTATTTCTTCAAAGACACTTTCTATCCCTTTTTCTCTCTCTTCTTCTTCTGGTACTCCTATAATGCGAATATTGCTCCGTTTGGATTGGTCACACATTTCTCTTAATATTCTTTCATTCTTAGAGATCCTTTTATCTCTCTCTGCCTCAGCTTCTTTGTATTCCTGTTCCCTGTTTTGTATTTCATTAATTGTGTCTTGAACCATTCCAGTCTGCTGTTAAGCCCGTCGATGGCTTGTCTCATTTCTGCTTTGTCTTTCCTCATTTCCTCCCTCAGCTCTTGCACATTTTTCTGTAGGTCCGTCAGCATGGCTATGACTTTTATTCTGAATTCTTTTTCAGGAAGACTGTGCATATCCATTCCTTCAGATTCTCTCTCAGGGGTGGTGTTCATCTGAAGCTTTGTCTGTATCATACTCTTCTGTCTTCTCATGACTGTAGAATTGGTTGTTGGTAGTTGTCACGTATGTCAGCTGGGCTCTTTATGACAGGAGTGGTTTCTGTGTGAATGCTGTAGGTGGCGCTGTTGCTCCACTATTCCAGAGCCATGGCCGCACCAGTCCCGCACGGCCCTTTAAAGCTGTGGCCGGGGTGAAAATGAATGGGAGGCTGTTGAGCTCTGTGGGAGTCCTAATTATGGCTACCCTTTCCCAGTCGCCTGCTTTGGGTCCGACGCTCCCCAGGGTTCCCAGCCTGCTGGGCTGAGTGTGCCATGGCGATGAGGTTCCCTGCTGGACTCCTGTCTCTTTAAGACCGCTGGAAAACAAAGCGCGCGCTTTTCTTCTTTTTTTTTCTTCTATTTTCTCCTTCCCTGAGCCTGCCCTGAGCAAAGAGGCGCGTTCCTGCTGGGACCCTGCGCACTCCGTCTCTCCAATCTCTGTGACACCGCAATTTGTGCGCCTGCGTTACCGGGGCCGGTCCGGGGCTGGTTATCTCCTGGGCCTGCACTTCCACTCCCTCCCGGCTCTGAATCCTCTCCTCCCACCGGTGCGCTGGGGTGGGGGAGTGCTCGGGTTCTGCCGGGTTGCGGTTCGTGGTTCCGTTTCTTACCCACCTCGCCAGCTGCCGAGTCCTCTCAGGTGTTTCTGCACTGTGTGCGCTTTCCTGTGTTCTGGTCTCTCTTTTAAGAACAGTTGCTTTTGCTGTGTTTTCGTGGATAAATATAATGTTGAGAGGAAAATTCTGCTGCTCCGTTCACGCCACCATCTTCCCGGAACTCTTGTTGTTGCTTCATCTTGCACTTGTATGTTTTTTTTTTTTTAATATTTTATTTTATTTTAGTATCATTAACCTACAATTACATAAGCAATACCGTGATGATTGAACTCCCCCCATCACCAGGTCCCCCCCACCAACCCCACCACAGTCAGCACTTGTATGTTTTAGAGACAGATTCTTTCCTTAAACCTTATGAAACAACCTCTTCTAGTTTCAGACTTTTCTTCTGCAGCTTCCTCACCTCTCTCAGCCTTTATAGACTCAAAGAGAGTTAGAGCCTTGCTCTGGATGAGGCTTTGTTTTAAAGGAATGTTGTGTTGTGGCCAGTTTGATCTTATATCCAGACCACTAAAACTTTCTCTGTATCAGCAATAAAGGTGTTTTGCTTTCTTATTATTAATATGTTCACTTGAGTTACCCTTTTAATTTCCTTCAAGAACTTTTCTTTTGCATTCACGACTTGGATAACCGTTTGGTGCAAGAGGTCTATCTGTTGGCCTAGCTGAGTTTTCAATGCCTTCCTCACTAAGCTTAATCATTTATAGCTTTTGATTTAAAGTGAGAAACATGTGACTCCCTTTCACTTGAATACTTAGAGGCCATTGTAGGGTTATTAACTGGTCTAATTTGAATATTGTTGTGTCTCAGGGAATAGAGAGACTTGAGGAGAGGGAGAAAGATGGGGGAATGGCTGATCAGTGGAGCAGTCAGAACACACATTTATCAATTAAATTCACTCTTATGTGGGTGTGGTTCGTGGTACCCCAAAACAATTACAATAGTAATATCAAGGTTCAACAATCACAGATCACTATAATAAATACAATAATAATTTAAAAGTTTGAAATAAAGAAAGAATTACCAAAATGTGACACAGGGACATGAAATGGGCAAATGCTCTGGAAAAATGGCACCGATAAACTTGCTTGGTGCATGATTGTCATAAACCTTTACTTTGTAAAAAACATAAAGTATCTGTTAAGTGCAATAAAATGAAGGGCACTAAAACAAGGTATGCCTGTACTATATGATCTCTCTTCATTGTGGATCTAAAAAGAAAAGAAAAAGACCAAGCTCATAAATATAGCGAACAGATCAGTGGTTCAGAGCTGGGGGTTGGGAGGGTAGGAGAGATGGGTGAACTGTTTTTTTTCTCCCTTTTTTTAGTTTAAATAAATAAGAATTAAAAAAAAGTGAGAAAAAATATCTTGAAGAAGAAAAAGCTGCACAGTACATGGTCACTTGAAAACAGCAACTAGCCCCAATTCTATAAATAAAAACTTAACCTAGACTTGGATTTTATTTATTGTCCTATCAATTTCATAGAGCTAGAGGGTGATTTAGAGAAGGAAAATTAAGAGATAACTCTTAAAACATTTCTTGACACCCAAACAATCTGCACACATTTATAACACTAAGCTAAATTATGCTCTGTCTTAATGCTTAAATAATGCTCTGTCATGGAGCAGGAAGTACTATGGTGCAAGTTCACCTTTCTGGAGGACAAATTAGATTAATAGAAAATTTAGTGTTTTTTCTCTCCTTTCTTTCTGGATCTCTTATTTGTGATTCAGAGGCCTCCCATATTGATCTTCTAATTTTCTTATCTTTTTCTTCTGTATTAAATATTCTTTTTTTTCAAATCAGCTCTATTCAGACATAATTTTTATCCAGTAAAGTTCACATTTTAATTGTACAGTTCAGTGAGCTTTGACAATGTATGTAGTTGCATAACCATCCCCACTATCACTCCAAGAATTTCCCTTGTTGCCTGTGCAGTCCCCCTCCATCTCTGCCCCCATCCTTGGCAATTTTGTCTATTTTAGAATGTCACATACACAGAATCATATAGTATGAAGGCTTTTGGGTCTTGCTTCTTTAATATCATCTTTTTGAATTTGTTCCATGCTGTGTATATCAGGTTTGTTTCATTTTATTGCTGAGTAGAATTCTGAAGCCATAAAATGTTTATCCATTCATCAGTTGATGGACATATTGGTTGTTTCCGATTTTAATTTCTCTTGGATAAATACTTAAGGGTGGAATTACTGGATCATATTATTAGGTATGGTTATAAGAAATTACCAAATGATTTTCTAAAGTGGTACCATTTTACACTTGCAAAAGCATTTATTACATACCCTTGCCAAGATTTTATTCTAAGTTTTCTTTCAAGAAACTTTATGGTTTTGCGTTCTATTTAGGCCTTGATTCATTTTGAGTTAATTTTTTTGAATATGTGAGATAAGGATCAAAATTCTCTTTTTTTCTTTTTGCATATGGATGTCCAATTGTTCTAGCACTATTTGTTGAAAAGACTACCCTTTTCTTATTGAAATATCTCGGTGCCTTTGTGCAAAATTAGTTGACTATATAAATGTGGATCTATGAGTCTATTTCTGGACTCTGTATTCTGTTCCATTGATCTATTTGTCTTTCTTTGTGCCAGTACTAGACTGTTTTAATCATTATAGCTTTATTATAAATCTTGAAATCAAGTTGTAGTCCTTTTAGTTTCTTTAATTTCTCTCAGCAATGTTTGCAGTGCAACGGTCTTGAACATATTTAATCCATTCTTAAATTCTTCATTTTTTCTGATGCTATTGTATATGATATTGCTTCTTTTTTTTAAAGTTCAATTTTTACTTGTTAGTTGCTAATACACCATTTATTTTTCTTTCTTTGGAAGTTTTTCAAATTTATATTCTAACACTTCTATTAATTTTTAAAAATTGCAATTAAGAAATTGTTAGTGTGGTAACATATACATGACATAAAATTTACCATTTTAACCATTTTTAAGTGCACAGTTTAGTGAGATTAAATATATTCCTATTATTGTAGGAACATAACCACCACCACCATCCATCTGCAGAACTTTTTCATCATCACATACTGAACCTGTACCTATTAAACACTAGCTCCCATTTTCCCCTCTCTCTAGCTCTTGGCACCCATTGTTCTACTTTCTGTCTCTATGAATTTAACTATTCTAGGTTCTTCATATAAGTGGAATTATACAGTATTTGCCCTTTTATATCTGGCTTGTATCACTTTGCATAATGTCTTCAAGATTCATCTATGTTGTAGCATATGTTAGAATTTCATTCCTTCTTAAGCCTGAATAATATTCCATTGTATGTACACACCACATTTTGTTTATTCATCTATTGATAGAGATTTGGGTTATTTCCACCTTTTGACTATTGTGAATACTGCTATGAACATGCAATTGGTTTTAGTTTATGAACTCTCTTATGTTCTCTGCTTTTTTTCACTTTTATTGTTTCTGGTTTTGTTTTATGTAAGTGAAGTTTTCTTTATCTCTCCAAGTATTTATTGTAGTTTCTTTAAAGTTTTCTTATTCTGTATGTCTCTGTTCCCTCAAGTTTCTTTTCCTGTTTGTTTTCATTTTTAGCTTTCAGTCAAGGCTTTTGTCTAGTGGTTTTTGTTTCATGTTTAAGAGGGAAGCATTTAAAAAGTGAACTGGAAGCTCTGTGAGGGGAAGGGGGCAGACTAAACATCACTGTGGGGCTGATCAGGTGTTTTTACTGGGGTATTACGAATGCCAATACTTTAAGGAATACTATCTGGAGCCATTTTGGCACTCTACATAAGAATCCTACAATATCCAATCTGGGGGAGAACGGGCTATAGGGGAACAGTAATGGTGGAGCAGCAGTGCTTTACGCCTAGCCGCATGTTTTCTGGGAGCAGTGTGGGACCATGGGGGCCAAGGTTCCACTTCTACTTAATCCACTTGGTTTCAGTTCAGGCACCTCCAAGGGCTGAGCCACTCATGGGTTCTGTGGCATAAAATGACTTGCTTCTAGCTGATATTGCTCTTTGAGAGGTAATGAGGTTGCAATTTCATCCACTCTCCTGAGTCAGTAACTGGTCTACCATCTGCTTTTTGTATTTCAGAAGTATGTTGAAATATTTTATCTACTATTCTCTCCTCTCATACTCTTCTTTCTTGTTGGTTGATAACATTTTTATTACTTTACTGACATTTAAATTGGGTTTGGGATGGAAAGGAAATAAACACATTATGCCATATTTAACTCATCAAACAACATTGTCATTTATAAATGATTTACAACATTTCTTTTACTACCTGAGAGGAAAAATTTCTATTCAAGACAATGAATAAAAAATAAGATAAAATGGAAATACTAGATCACGGTAAATTTGTAGTAATAAAAGGATGGTAAGTTTCAGAAAAGATACAGGCAGAACAATATACTATAGCATTTCTGGTGATGAATATGTTCCTTGGTACTCTGGAAAGTAGAAACAATTTGAAAACAAGCCATATAGATATGTTGATTAAAAAAATGCTATACTTCATAAACACAAGTAATATATAGAAAAATCACTTCTTGTCTAGTTAATTTTATAATTTAATGGAGCTTGCTTAATCTCTTGTTGCTTTTCTTTCAGCCATTGCCTTCTTTTTAGCACCTTCATTAGTGGATGGTTAGTTACAGGAAGAGGCAGCAGTCCACCAGGCAATTCTACTACTTGTTACTGGCTAAGAGGCTGGACTACCCACTTAACACGGGTTTAAGGATTACCTGTGGCTTAAATTTTTAGTGCTGACCCTATTACTGTATATTACTTTTTGCTAAATATAATTATACTGAACACTTACTGGAATACTATTTTGAGTTCTGAGTTTAATATTTAAGGTAGGTGGAGAAGATAAAATGAGTACCTATTTAAAAACTGAAGAACTAGACCTATGAAGAAAAGCTAATGGGAGTTTTTTGTTTTGTTCTGTCCTGTCTGGGAAAACTAAAGGTTAAATGGAAATAATGTTGTTCAAATATGTCAAAGATATTTCATGTTGAAGTTTCCTGTGGCTCCATTCTAGGCCTTTTGCTTCCATGGGTAGCAGACAGTATGCATCAACCTGCTTGACCAACCCCTTCTTCCCACCCCACCATTTTCCCCCAAACCTTTACCCAGCTAACTAAGGTTTACATAACTACATTCCACACTAGACCTCTATCCTAAGCTCCAGCCCTGGTTTTCCAGCTATTTCCTGATTATTTCTACTCCAGTGCACTGCAAGCAGCTCAAGCTCAATGTATATAAAAACTAAGGTCATTATATTCTACCCAACATTACTCAACCATTCTGTGCTCTCTCTAACTTCTTTTCTTTGATAATGGCAGCACCAGTTTACCTGGTCACTTAAGCTTAAAGCTTATTCCAGCTTTTCTTTTTTCTTTTCCATCAATCCCTCCATACTCACAGTCACCACATTTTATTAATTCAGCTTCTTCAGTGTTTTTCAAATTTATCTTCTCCTATTTCCTATGCTATTAGTTCAGACTCTCATTAACTTTTGCCCAAACTATAAGTAGTTATTATGTTTCACTTAACCCATAGTAGCTATAATCAAGTTTTTGGCAACAATTACCTGAAATATTGTAATTGCTTCTTAAGTATTCTGTATCCTTATTCTAGCATCCATATCCATCCTCTGTCAGTGTTATTTTTGTAAATTAACAATCACGTCATCCCGTCATCCTGCTTAAAGACCTTTAATAGCTCTTTACTTAGAGAATAATGCCTTCATTCTTTAGCATGGCATTTGAGATCCTTCACAGTCTGTACTTAGCTTTGCCTTTTTCCAATTTTATCTTTAACCACTTTCTACCTTTCTAACTACACCAGATGTCTCTCTAGGCCTTGAATCTGTATTGGAATTTCACTCCACCCTGCCTTGTAGACGCTATTCTACCTTCTTTAGATGCCTTTCCTTCTTTCTCTACCTTAAAAGATTAGTGTTGTTTATAAAGGCTTCCCCAAATCCTGCTGGAATATGTCTATGTCTGTGTCTGTGCTTCTTCCTCTCTCTTTTTCCCTTGCTCTATTTAATGTGTATATGTATATTATCTGAATTATATTGATTATATGAATATGTAAAATACAGTATATTAATATATAAAATGCATATTATATATTCAGACATATATATACACATACATATGTACACACATATATATATTTACATATGTTATATAGCTATATATTCTTATGTAAACTAGCCTTGTGTTCCTTGATGTTAAGAAATGTTTCATTTATTCTTTATCACCAGAGCCTAGATGCTCAATAGATTTTAGTTGAATGAATAATGTTTATTCTAAAGATATGGATACCTAGTTTCTATTTCCATTGAAGATAAAACAACAGAATTTATACTTCAATCTTTAGGTATTAGAAAGAGTAGGCTATATACTGTAATGAATTATTTATAACCTGGATAAGTTTGTGGTCTCTTCTCTGTAGTTCTTTTTTCTCATGAGGACAGATTTTTGTCTAATTTGTGCTGCTAAAATCAAAACTAATTTTCTGCTGGATCAAAAATAGTTTTTATGTTAAATCACAATAATTTCACCAGAGAAATGATTCATATTGATGTATAAGGAAATGCAGTATTAATGCAGAGGGCCCAAGAAGGTTAAAGGAGAAGGATCACATGAAACTTTAATGACTTTTGTTTGCCTATTATGTGTTTTCTTTTATGGAATTTAAAATTTTAATTTTATGTCCAGCACTAATTGTCAGTGCTTAACTGGTATGGCTGAAGATGTTGATCCTTAATATTTATATTTACATTCTTATTACACAATTAACTTAGTGTAAGTCAAGATGTTAACCAAAATCATGAACTGCATTTCATTAAAAGGTACATTTCATGAAATCTAAAATCCTAGCACAATGGTAGGGACAACATAGCAAGCTGTTAATTTTTCCTTTAGGAGTGCTAAAATGACCTTTCACATATTTTTTGAATAGAGAGGTAAAATGTAATTCAATAGTACTCTTGAATGCAGGCAAGTCATTTTCAGTAGACACAAGGCTTGTGCACAGCTCTTGAAACAGGTTTGTCAGGAACCCACCTCTCGTCTTTCTGCTATGGTTGCTGAACCCACTCTGGACTCCACATCCTGTAATATGTAGGCAAGAGTATATCCATCCTAGGCCTTTTTACTCTTTCAGGGGGCATAGCTGATTAACCTGTTCTATGTATACCAGATTAGCTATCAATTCAGCATTCTGCAATAAGGTATGATACTATAGAAATGGAATAGACTATTTATCTAGTAGAGTCTCCCTTTATTGAAAATGTTCAAGTACATTTGTGTCTGATTTGTTCAGTGCTATATTCCTGAGTCTTGAACGGTGCTTGGTCCAGAGTAACTACCTAATAAATATTTCATCTGAATGAAGCACAAAATAGAGGGTGTTTCAATTAGCTTTTGCTGTGTAATGAACCATCCCAAGAGGCAGTAGTTCAAAACAACAATAATTCATTAGTTTTCATGATTCTGTTGGTTGACTGGACAGTCTGAGATGGCCTCATATTTCTGGCCACCCCCCCCCCCCGCTGTATTGCTGGACGGCTGTATTCCTTTCTCCATGTGTCTCTCATCTTGTCATTCCAGGAGAGGCCGAGGGGGAAGCTGCAGTGCCTCTGCTGATTAGGCTCGGAATTTACTTCCAGGGCATTCTATTGGTCAAGAAAGTCACACAGCCAGCTCTAAAGAGTTTGGGAAATTGACCAAACTTCTGAACGGGAATTGTTGTGAAAGAGTTTGCAGCCATTTTCAATCTGCTATAGATGACCAACGTTAAAAAACCTTCTGTAGAGACTTGTAATGGGAGGGAGTTGGTCAAGCCCTTCCAGAGTCCTTCCAACTTTGAGATTCTAATTCCACCCAGCTGAATGTATCTCCTGTAGTGTTCTAAGAGAGAACAGTTACTGACCTTTAGTGTTTGAGAACCTTAATTTTCTACCTTTAGTAAAATAACTTCAAGATATTCATTGAATACTTACTCTCTATTATTATGATCTATAATTTATATTCTTCCTTTAGCCATTTCAAATGCCCATCAGAATTTTCTTGTTAGTGAGAGTGATATTTACATACAGTTACACTTGATATGTACCTAATTTTACTCTTAATTCTGGTATATCTGCTAGCATTCTCCATTCCTTATATTTTGGTGACCATTCTGTGAACACTGGGTAAACTCTTTACTCTTATTCACCCTGCTATGTTTTAGAAGTCACTGAGCTCAATAGTATAAAATTCTTATTTTTCTTCTGCTTCAGAGGAGAGTGCTTACATTATTGACTCAGTATTTACTGCTATTTGCTACTAAAGTTCTAATAATTCTTTTGTGACACTTTTAATAAAGATACTCCCTTGAGACTATTTTAGTAATAGAAGGCACCCAAATAGTGCAGAAATATCATATGAGCAACTTACAAGTAATATATAAAAAACCTCTGAAAATATTCTGTTAAGGAATTTTGGAACAATCATAGTGGGGTGAACAGTATGAGAAGACTGAATTGCTGATAGTTAAATTGTAAAAATAGAAAAAATTCATACCATAAAATGTTGCTAATATATTTTTGCATGTGTATGCAGTTAGGTGAAAATCATTTATATTTTTGATAATTTTTGACAAATACTTGAAACATGACTATTTTAGTTATCTTTGGAATCTTTTGTTTAAAATTTTAATTTGGCATTAAACCTCCCATCACAAAATTCTATGCTAATACCTCTCATTACTCTTTCCAATCCCTGCCCACCCCCAAAGAAAAACAAACTCAAAGGATTGATATGGCGGGTCTTGAATGTATTGATAATTAACCTTATTAGGTAACATTGCCAGGGAATCTTGTTTTACCTTCCCTTTCTTAAAAAAAATTAATTTCTTAGAGCAGTTTTAGATTTACAGAAAACTTGAACAGAAAGCAAAGTTCTCATACATTCACATGCTATTCTCCCCAACCAGCTTCCCTTATTACTCACACCTTGCATTGGTGTGGTGCATTTGTTAAAACTGATGATTATCAATATATTATTAACTAAAGTCCACAGTTTACATTAGGGATCGCTCTTTGTGTTATACATTTGTATGGTTTTGCCAAATGCATAATGTCATGTACTCACCATTACAGTATTATACAGAATAGTTTCACTGCCCTAAAAATCTGTGTTCCACCTGTTCATCTCCCCTACCTCCTCCCCCAACCTGCACATGTCCTTTTTAATACCCAAATTAACGCTAGGATAATATTAATTAATTTGAGTTAAGAATTTGCTTAAATAACCAGTGACTCCCTGTGGCAATCATTTAGATTAGCGCTATCCAATACAAATATAATGTGAGGCATATATGTATTTAAAATTTTCTAGAAAATGCATTAAAAAATTAAAAGAAAGAGGTGGCATGTCTTATACTTGTTCCAATATATCCAAAATATGACTTACAAAATGTAACCAATATAAAAATTGAAAGTTTTTTTGTACTATCAAGTCTAGTCTGTATTTTAAAATTACATAACATCTCATTTCAAACTAGTCACATTTCAAATGCTCAATAGCTACAAGTCTCCAGTAACTGAGGTATGAACTGCACAGGCCTAGATGGTGAGCAGTTTGAAAGCAGTTTATTCTCCTCTCTCCAGGGCTGCAGATTAGCAAATATTTTTGGAAAGGTTTATCAGAGAGATAAAGGAGCTTTCTAAATCTCTGGGTGCTGACACGTGTCTGTAAACACTTTCTTTAAACTCTCTCCAGTTTTGGAAAAAGTGGAATGGGGATCATGCTCACTCCAACCTGTCAAAGAAATGAATATTGGGCTTCCTGACTCCCAGAAGGCCTGAATCATCTGAAATGTTGACTCATGAACCTAAGGTTGACTGAAATGTAATGTGAATCAAATTTGCCTTCGAAGGCAACGTTGTTCCCACTTTTCTCCCTCCCCTCCGTCTCTTTGGGTGACTCATCCTTCTACCACTTAAGGAATCAAGCTGCAGGCAGATGCTAAAACTCTCCTGGAAGGAGATGAGTGGACTTTCAAATAGACAACCCCAGTCCTCAGATTATATCCAGCCCAGCTGAGTTGCCTACCTCATTCAGGGTCTGTAGTTTAGACTGGGAGTGATCCTAAAATTGTCCAAAACCAGTTTATTTTCTTTTAAGGTGGTGCAGGTAGTAGTGATGAGGTGGTCTGCGAATTTACGTTTGAAAAAAAATGTAATCTCTTGTTTCAAAATCTTTTAAAACTTAATGAATACTCGAATCCTTACGGCCTACTTCATGGCCCTGTTAGTACCTTTCTTCACTCTGGGTTTTTTCCTTTCCTGGGAGGGAAAGTTACCATCCTCCTCCCCACCCCCTGATAACGCCCTTCTGGTAGTGTCGTGTCAGACACTCTCTGAGCCCTCAGGGCAAGCAGCCGGCCCGCTCGCTTTCGCAGTACCCTAACTGCAGACAGACCTCCCAGCTGCAGGTTAAGGCAAGACCCCCGCCAGGCCCGCAGATCCCAAAGTGGAGGGTGGGGCTACCAGCTCCAAGCCCCGCCCCCGAACCCACCCCAGCCGATGAGAGAGAGGAAGTGCAATAGCCCAACCCACGTTCATCTCTTTCCCTTTCCGTTGGGCCGGAAGGTTGCCCATCATCTATATCCCTTAGCCGATTGGTCCTCTCCCTTCCGCGCCCTTCCGTGCCTCTCCTTGCCGGGAGGGTGAGTCACGCCAAATTGGGCGGAGAGTTTGTTGGCCTCTCTCCTTCGCTGGGTGGGCGGCGGCGGCCACCGGGGAGGGGCGGGTGGCGCATCACGGGCGCGGAGCAGGAGGAGTAGTTTCATTGGTCCGGGAGCCGTCGCCACTGCAGGTCCCTCAGCTCTTTCGGCCCTGCCCCTCAGTCCTCCCAACCCTCATGCCGCCCGCGGCTCCGAGGAGAAGCGCGCCCCGCGGAGGCAGCCGCTGCAGCATCACCTCCGACCAGGCAGCCATGGAAGACAAGGACCAGTCGCCTCTGGTCTCCTCGTCCTCCGACCGCCCGCCGCGGTCTCAGCCTCCATTTGTGAGGTACCAGTTCGTGAGGGAGCCTGACGACGAGGAGGAAGAGGAGGAAGACGACGAGGACGAGGAGCTGGAGGTGCTGGAGAGGAAGCCCGCCGCCGGGCTGTCGGCTGTCCCGGTGCCCACCGCCCCAGCCGCCAGCGCGCCCCTGCTGGACTTCGGCAGTGACTTCGTGCCCCGGGGGCCTCAGAGCGGTAGCCGTCTTGGGACCCGAGCCTGGCGTCGTCCGCGGTGCCCGCGCCATCCTTACCATTCGCCACTGCAGTCTCTACTTCCAAGCTCCCCGAGGACGATGAGCCCCCGGCCCGGCCTCCTCCTCCTCCTCCCCCGGCCAGCGTGAGCCCGCAGCCCGAGCCCGTGTGGACCCCGGCCGCCGCCGCCCCCCTCCACCCCGGCCGCGCCCAAGCGCAGGGGCTCCTCAGGCTCCCTGGGTGAGTGCCGCCCCTCCCTCTTTTGTGTGCGGCCCCAGAGACCTCGGGCGGAGCCCTCTCTTCTTCCCCGGAGCGGGCATTGTCTGTAGGTCTCGGGGCGCAGGCGGCCCCCCTGGTGGGAGCCGCGGGGAGCAGGGTGGGGTGGCCCTGGAAGCCCGGCTTGTTCCTCATTGTCTGGATTTCGGGGAACACGTGCCCTCCGCCGTCTCCCAGGTTCTTCCCCCTAGACCGCAGTCCACTGGGTCTCAAAGTTAGGCACCCACGTCTGGTAGGAGCAGGGTGTGTTTTGGGGACCTAGGGTTGTGGATTCATTGGGCTGGCTTGGTTCCAGGGTGAGGATGGACAGGCCTTGGAGCCCTGATCTTTTGTCAAACACCCGTCTGGATTGCTCCTAGGGGAACGGCGCAGTTTCGCTGCTAGACTGTTTGCCCGCATTCAGCCCTGGCTCCGCCCCTCACCCTTCGCCTGGCTTGGGTAGCCCCCCATGCGCTTCATCTCCCGCCTTCCCCACCCCCGCACCCCCTGCTCCCTCTTGCGCTAGTGGGGAGCTGGCCCACTGGAAAACGTCCACATTTTGACCCAACTGCAGTGCAGAGAGAGCGCCTCCAGTGGTGTGGCGCGTGGCGAACTGGGAAGGAGAGAGTTCTGGAGAAGTCCTGCCACCTCCCTCACTTACCCTGGTTGTGATGTGGCGAATACCCGTCAGCTAAACAGAGCCGGGGGTAATGGCATCTGGGTATTTCCAAGGGAACGCAGCTCTGCCAGGGACTCAGCTGTGCAGTGTGAGGAACTGCTGTTAGTGTGGACAGGTTTAGCCTCTTAATGCATTATAATTGAATCATAAGATAAAAAAAGGCAACATAGTTGACATTCTTAAGTGGAAACCTGTAGATTCCTTGCCAGGAATAGGCCAGTTGAACTTGTAGCCTATTTACCAGGAGATTTAAAGAAATGTTTTGAAATAGACGTTTTCATGTATTGGTTAGAAATACTATTTCTTAGAAGTTGTATTTTCTAGGACTACAGAAACAAATCCTCATAGGCTGTAAATAATTTCAAGTCTTTACATTTACCCGAGTACCTGAGTATAATATTTTTAGGAATATTGTTTTGTTATCCTTTTCATTTTGGGAAATTGCTTGAGGTTAGAGATTGAGAATCCATCTTATTAGACAAATTGTTAATTTATTAACAAGTAGGTTGTTACTTTGGGACAGAAAGTGTCTCAGTAGCAGTAGGACCTTTTTAAATGTATAAAACATCAACAGTCAGGTAATGTAACTGCCTGCCGAGAACTCTTAGCCTTATTGGATTTTAGAAATGGTTCATTTTATGAAAAAAAAAAATCTGAGATTACAGAAGAAATTTTTTCCTTCAATTCATTCCTGCGCCACAACATGAAAATAAACCAATTGTGAAATTTCTGAATAACATTTTGATATTGAAGTACCCAAAGCATGACTCAAAACACTAATCACTGCACTGAAAGATAGTGGATGAGGAATAACTCAGTCTTTCCTTTTTCTGAATCAAAAACACATTTGAGAGAAACTAAGGTGAGGTAGAATAATGAAAAGTAGTGCAAATTTTCAAACGCAACAAAAGCATACCAATTTGTCATCTTGAATTGCTATGTGAAAACAAAGAGAGGATTCCTGTTCTTTGAACACTAGGAATTCAGGAGGTGACAGCTTTCTGTTGGAATTTTGACTTTTGGAATACTAACTTTGGAAGACAAAGGAGAGAGAACAATGCCTACCGAGGGACTCTATCTTTACATAGTTCCCTGATTATGTATTGATGGTACCTATTGTGAAACCTCAGTTCCTTTAGTAAATGCAGGAGCACTGTGATTATGGTCATGGATAGTTAAACCATTTCAGTGAGTCTAGATTTAACAGTTTGTTCATTCAGCTGATGATTGTTTACCTACAAGGACACAGGCACTGTTTTGCGCTATGAGGATATAGCAGTAAACAAGACACCTGCTCCCTATGGGGGAACTACAGTTAATAAGCACATAAAGAACAAACTTAAAATAGTGGTAAATCTTATTAGAATAGGATGGTGCCATGGAAAATGATTGGGATGTGTGGGGACCTTTATAGGTAAGTCATCACTGAGAAAGGCCTTTCTGAGTAGGTGAGATTTGAGCTGCAGAGATAAAAAATTTTGAAGCAACTCCTAGGAGGCAAAAACCCTGAGGCAGAAAAGAGATTTGTGTGTTTGAGAATCTAAAAGGAAGGCTACTTGTGGGAGAGGTGGTCAGTGAGAATGGAGAAGAGGGCTCCTAGATCATTTGGGATCTCTAATAGGCCATGGTAAAAAATTTGACTTAAAATAATAATGTTTATTTTAGACATAACTCCTTAAATAATTATATTGTGACTTTGGAGCAAAAATACAGTTTTGAAGAGTTAGAGGAACTGAGAGGACTGATGTGAATAAAGACAAAGAAGATGAGAAATGTGCAAAGCCTGGTCAAATATAGACCAGCCTGACTGGAAGAGGGTTTGTGTTACTGAGTATGGTAGATCCCTGATGCTATATAAAGGTCCCCACACATCCCAAATTTCTAAAGTTATGTACTGTATGATCATTTATATTGGCATAGGAGCACAAATTGTAAATGTTAAAATATTCTGTATATCGTTTGAATCTTAAGTATCAGTTCTTAATATAAAGATGCTGGCCTATGTATTTAACAATGTGGTTTACATAATTTTTTTAAAAATTAAACTCTTATTTCTTTCACTTGATAAATTGTAATTTTGCAGTTAAGTGAGGCTGAAGCCCCGCACTTGACCATTTTTCACTAAGAGACATTTGGCTTCAGATAGGAAAAAAAAGTGGTTGGTTATCCTAGGCTTTGAGGATATGCAAGGGTAATGTTGGGTAGAAATTGAGTAGAGAGAAATGCAAACATTATCATTAAGGATGACATTGAGCTGGTCTCTGGACATGTTCTAAACCAGTGTGAATTAAGACTGAAAATGTAAATCTGGATTCTGAAGGGTATTGAATACCAAATTAAGGAATGAGGGTTTTATCATCTTGCTTTTATCCATGCTGTGCCACCCAGAGTTACCTTTCCTTTTGGTAAATTATATTAATAAACCAGAAATGTTGTTTGCAAAACATTAATTTACTTCATTATTTTGCACCCTTATCCTAAATTACTGTGTTGGGAAGCCATTAAAGATTATTGAACTGAGGCGTGGTATCATGAAAGCAGTGTTAGGAAGGAAAATGAGTTGGTGACAATATTCAAGATAGGTCGGAAAGAAAAATAGAACTATTTAGAGAGCCTTTGCGGTCACTCTGGAGAGGTGAGTAGTTCCTTACTAGTTCATTCAGTGAAAATGGAATAGAAAGGGGGAATATAAGAAACCATAAGAAGCATGATTTCTTTGGCTGTGAATCTATATTTATGGTTAGATTATAAAGAGGTTTTATGAAAGATTTGATAGGACTTGAAGACCATGGATTGAAATACAAAGAGAAGGAAATGCTGGTACTTATTAAATCAGTTTCAGAGACTGTCCAAAGTTATTCTTTGCAAGGGAAATTTGTATAGACTATTGCTCATCATTATAGGTTATGGCTTGGGAATTAAAAAATATTAGTCTTTTCTAAAGTTATGCACTGTATGATCATTTATATTGGCATAGGAACACAAATTGTAAATGTTAAAATATTCTGTATATCATTTGAATCTTAAGTATCAGTTCTTAATATAAAGACCAAGTAGACAGTGAAGCGACTCTCCCAGGAAGTAGCTGCCTCTCAAGAGATGTCACGCCCTATCCATTCCCTGTCCTCCTCCCACTTTTATCTAGAAAATGATAACAAGGTAAAGAACTGATGAATTTAGAGATTCAGAATAATTTCTTTAAGCTGTTTATGATTTCTAACTAGGAATAAAAGTTGGGAATAAGTGGTATGCTTCTTATGTATAAGGTGATTTACATTCCACATTGGTTCTTAGGAAATTCAGTGTCAAATTTATAGTCCTTGTTTAGTAACTTGAAAGCTCTCTTAAATCCTTT
>JAQQAC010012171.1:17510474-17529288 GCA_029783875.1 Phataginus tricuspis | reverse complement strand
AATTTACTAAAGATAGCATGGTTCCCAGAATGTTTGTCTACTGAAAAGGTCGAAATTTTATATGGTATGTCTGTCCAAGAGAGAAATGGGTAGATCCTGATTAACATTTGGATATATGTGAGGAATTCTTAGACCTTGATTTACATTTACATATTGACTAGGACTTTTCTTCAACTACAGTTTACTTATAGCTGAAAACAATGCCAGTCTATGGCATTTAGCTATCCAGTGCCCTTTCTTTTCTGTCAGTCAAACTGTTTTCTCAAATTCTGTTTCCTTTCTCCAAAACTAGTTAGAAGTAGCTTTTCTTAGTTGATTATACTTGAGATTTTTTCCCGCAAAGATTTATGTCTTTGCATAGCATATAATTGCCTTTGTACCCATGCACATGTTTTATTGAGAACAATTTATTGGCATTTTGTCCTGTTTTATTGACACTTAATTTTTTCAGTAATAATTCAAGTCTACTTGATTATTTATTAATTAAATGTTAACATTTAATTTTAGTTAACAGGTTTTATGAAAAGTATTTTGAATCTGTCATAAAACTTGCATTAACTCAGAACGCTGGCATTCTCTAACTTTCCTTTCTGCCCATGGTCACAGAAAAAATTATGGACTTGAAAGAGCAGCCAGGTAACAATGTTTCTGCTGGTCAAGAGGATTTCCCATCTGTCCTGCTTGAAACTGCTGCTTCTCTTCCTTCTCTGTCTCCCCTCTCAGCTGCTTCTTTTATTTTGTTTATTTATTTATTTATTTAGAACTGTGTTTTTTATTTATAATTTATTTATTAAAAAAATTAATTTTGGTATCATTAATCTACAATTAGCTGTGCAATATTATGGTGATTAAACTACCCCCTTCATCAGGTCCCCCCCACCAACCCCATTACAGTCACTGTCCATCAGCGTAGTGAGATGCTATAGAATCACTATTTGTCTTTGAGTTGTACAGCCCTCCACATGCCCCCCCAACATTACTTCTGCTAATCGTAATGTCCCTTTTACCCTCTTAATCCCTCCCTTCACACCCATCTTCCCCAGTCCCTTTCCCTTTGGTAACTACTAGTCCGTTCTAGGATTCTGTGAGTCTGCTGCTGTTTTGTTCCTTCAGTTTTCTTTTTTTTCTTTGTTCTTATACTCCACATATGAGTGAAATCATTTGATACTTGTCTTTTTCGGCTTGGCTTATTTCACTGAGCATAATACCCTCTAGCTCCATCCATGTTGTTGCAAATGGTAGGATTTGTTTTCTTCTTATGGCTGAATAATATTCCATTGTGTATATGTATCACCTCTTCTTTATCCATTCATCTACTGATGGACACTTAGGTTGCTTCCATTTCTTGGCTATTGTAAATAGTGCTGCAATAAACATAGGGGTGCATCTGTCTTTTTGAAACTGGGCTGCTGCAGTCTTAGGGTAAATTCCTAGGAGTGGAATTCCTGGGTCAAATGGTATTTCTATTTTGAGTTTTTTGAGGAACCTCCATACTGCTTTCGACAATGGTTGAACTAATTTGCATTCCCACCAGCAGTGTAGGAGGGGTTCCCCTTTCTCCAAAGCCTTGCCAACATTTGTTGTTGTTTGTCTTTTGCATGGTGGCCATCCTCACTGGTGTGAGGTGATATCTCATTGTGGTTTTAATTTGCATTTCTCTGATGATTAGCAATGTGGAGCATCTTTTCTTGTGCCTGTTGGTCATCTGAATTTATTCTTTGGAGAAGTATCTGTTCAGCTCCTCTGCCCATTTTTTAATTGGCTTGTTTGCTTCTTGTTTGTTGAGGTGCGTGAACTCTTTATATATTTTGGATGTCAACACCTTATCGGATATGTCATTTATGAATATATTCTCCCATACTTTAGGATGCCTTTTTGTTCTACTGATGGTGTTCTTTGCTGTACAGAAGCTTTTTAGTTTGATATAGTCCCACTTGTTCATTTTTGCTTTTGTTTCCCTTGCCCAGGGAGATATGTCCATGAAGAAGTTGCTCATGTTTATGTCCAAGAGATTTTTGCCAATGTTTTTTTCAAAGAGTTATATGGTTTCATGACTTACAATCAGGTCTTTGATCCATTTCGAGTTTACTTTTGTGTATAGGGTTAGATAGTAATCTAGTTTCATTCTCTTACATGTAGCTGTCCAGTTTTGCCAACACCAGCTGTTGGAGAGACTGTCATTTCCCCATTGTATATCCATGGATCCTTTATCATATATTAATTGACCATATATGTTTGGGTTTGTATCTGGGCTCTCTATTCTGTTCCACTGGTCTATGGGTCTGTTCTTGCGCCAGTACCAAATTGTCTTGATTACTGTGGCTTTGTAGTAGAGCTTGAAGTCAGGGAGCGTAATTCTACCTGCTTTATTCTTCCTTCTCAGGATAGCTGTGGCTATTCGGGGTCTTTTGTAGTTCCATATGAATTTTAGAACTATTTACTCTAGTTTATTGAAGACTGCTGTTGGTATTTTGATAGGGATTGCATTGAATCTGTAGATTGCTTTAGGCAGGATGGCCATTTTAACAATATTAATTCTTTCTAGCCAAGAGCATTGGATGAATTTCCATTTATTAGTGTCCTCTTTAATTTCTCTTAAGAGTGTCTTGTAGTTTTCAGGGTAGAGTCGTTTCATTTCCTTGGTTAGGTTTATTCCTAGGTATTTTATTCTTTTTGATGCAATTGTGAATGAAATTGTTTTCCTGATTTCTCTCTCTGCTAGTTCACTGTTTGTGTATAGGAATGCAACAGATTTCTGTATTAATTTTGTATCCTGCAACTTTGCTGAATTCAAATATTAGATCTACTAGTTTTGGAGTGGATTCTTTAGGGTTTTTTTTATGTACAGTATCATGTCATGTGCAAACTGGGACAGTTTGACTTCTTCCTTACCAATCTGGATGCCTTTTATTTTTTTGTATTGTCTAATTGCCATGGCTAGGACCTCCAGAACTGTGTTGAATAAGAGTGGGGAGAGTGGGCATCCTTGTCTTGTTCCTGATCTTAAAGGAAAAGCTTTCAGCTTTTCGCTGTTAACTATAATGTCTGTCGGTTTGTCATATATGGCCTTCATGATGTTGAGGTGCTTGCCCTCTATACCCATTTTGTGAAAGTTTTTATCATGAATGGATGTTGAATTTTGTCAAATGGTTTTTCAGCGTCTATGGAGATAATCATGTGGTTTTTCTCCTTTTTGTTGATGTGGTGGATGATGTTCATGGATTTTTGAATGTTAAACCATCCTTGCATCCCTGGGATGAATTCCACTTGATCATGATGGATGATTTCTTTAATTTATTTTTGATTTCGGTTTGCTAATATTTTGTTGATTATTTTTGCATCTATGTTCATCAGGGATATTGGTCTGTAATTTTCTTTTTTTGTGGTGTCTTTGCCTTGTTTTGGTATTAGAGTGATATTGGTCTCGTAGAATGAGTTTGGAAGTATTCTGTCTTGTACTCTTTGGAAAACTTTAAGGAGGATGGGTATTAGGTCTTCCCTAAATGTTTGAAAAAATTCAGCTGTGAAGCTATATTGTCCAGGATTTTTGTTCTTAGGTAGTTTTTGATTGCCAATTCAATTTCATTGCTGATACTTGGTCTGTTCAGATTTTCTGTTTCTTTCTGGGTCAGCCTTGGAAGGTTATATTTTTCCACAAAGCTTTCCATTTCTTCTAGTTTATCCAGTTTGTCAACATATAATGTTTCATAGTATTCTTTCATAATTCTTTGTATTTCTGTGGTGTCCATAGTGATTTTTCCTTTCATATTTCTGATTCGGTTTTTGTGTGTAGACTCTCTTTTTTTCTTGATAAGTCTGGCTGGGGGTTTATCTGTTTTGTTTATTTACTTGAAGAACCAGCTCCTGCTTTCATTGATTCTATTGTTTTATTCTCCTCAGTTTTATTTATTTCTGCTCTTATCTTTATTATGTCCCTCCTTCTACTGACTTAGGGTCTCATTTGTTCTTCTTTTTCAAGTTTCGTTAATTGTGAGTTTAAACTGTTCATATGGGATTGTTCTTCTTTCCTGAGGTGGGCCTGTATTTCAATATACTTTCCTCTTAGCACGGCCTTTGCTGCGTCCCACAGATTTTGCGGTATTGAATTATTGTTGTCATTTGTCTCCATATATTGCTTGATCTCTGTTTTATTTGGGCATTGATCCATTGGTTATTTAGGAGCATGTTGTGAAGTCTCCATGTGTTTGTGGGATTTTTCATTTTCTTTGCATAATTTATTTCCAGTTTCATACCTTTGTGGTCTGAGAAAGTGGTTGGTACAATTTCAATCTTTTTGAATTTAGTGAGGCTCTTTTTGTGGCCTAGGATATGATCTATTCTTGAAAATGTTCCATGTGCACCTGAGAGAAATGTGCATCCTGCTGCTTTTGGTTGCAGAGTTCTGTAGATGTCTGTTAGGTCCATCTGTTCTAGTGTGTTGTTCAATGCCTCTGTGTCTTTACTTATTCTCTGTCTGCTTGATCTGTCCTTTGGAGTGAGTGGTGTGTTGAATTCTCCTAAAATGAATGCATTGCCGTCTATTTTCTCCTTTAATTCTGTTAGTATTTGTTTCATATATGCTGGCGCTCCTGTGTTGGGTGCATATATATTTATAATGGTTATATCTTCTTGTTGGACTGACCCTTTTATCATTATGTAATGTCCTTCTTTATCTCTTGCTACTTTCTTCGTTTTGAAGTCTATTTTGTCTGATACAAGTACTGAAACACCTGCTTTTTTCTCCTTGTTGTTTGCATAAAATATTTTTCCATCCCTTCACTTTTAGTCTGTGTATGTCTTTGTAGGCAGCATATAGATGGGTCTTGTTTTTTTATCCATTCAGTGACTGTATGTCTTTTGATTGGTGCATTCAGTCCATTTACATTTAGGGTGATTTTCGATAAGTATGTACTTATTGCCATTGCAGGCTTTAGATTCATGGTTACGAAAGTTTCAAGGTTAATGTCTTTACTATCTAAGAGTCTAACTTAACTCACTTAATATGGTATTACAAACACAGTCTAAAGGTTTTTTTTTCTCCTTCTTTGTTTTTCTCCTCCATTCTTTATCTATTAGATATCATATTCTGTACTCTTTGTCTATCGCTTGATAGACTTTGGTGATAATTGATTTAATTTTGCATTTCCTTAGTAATTAACTGTTCTGCCTTCTTTTCTGTGGTTTCATTACGTTCTGTGACAGCTATTAAACCTTAGGAACACTTCCATCTATAGCAGTCCCTCCAAAATACACTGTAGAGAAGGTTTGTGGGAGGTAAATTCTCTCAGCTTTTGCTTATCTGGAAATTGTTTAATCCCTCCTTCAAATTTAAATGATAACCTTGCCGGATTAAGTATTCTTGGTTTGAGGCCCTTCTGCTTCATTGCATTAAATACATCATGCCACTGCCTTCTGGCCTGTTAGGTTTCTGCTGAGAAGTCTGATGGGCTTTCCTTTGTATGTGATCTTATTTCTCTCTCTGGCTGCTTTTAATAGTCTGTCCTTATCTTTGATCTTTGCCATTTTAATTACTATATGTCTTGGTGTTGTCTTCTGTGGGTCCCTTCTGTTGGGAGATCTGTGCACCTCCATGGCCTGAGAGACTATCTCCTCCCCTAGATTTGGGAAGTTTTCAGCAATTACCTCCTCAAAGACACTTTCTATCCCTTTTTCTCCCTCTTCTTCTTCTGGTACCCCTATGAAGTGAATATTGTTCAGTTTGGATTGGTCACAGAGTTCTCTCAATAGTCTTTCATTTTTAGAGATCCTTTTTTCTCTCTGTGCCTCAGCTTCTTTGTATTCCTCTTCTCTAGTTTCTATTTCATTTATCATCTCCTCCACCATATCTAATTTACTTTTACAACTTTCCATTGTATGTTTCATTTCTGATACTGTCTTTCGTAATGATTGGATCTCTGACTGGAATTCATCCCTGAGTTCTTGAATATTTTTCTGTACCTCCATGAGCATGTTAATGATTTTTATTTTGATATCCTTTTCAGGCAGATTCATGAGGTTGATTTCATTTTAGTTTTTCTCAGGGGTTGTATTCATAATTTTACTTTGAATCAGGTTCCTTTGGCATTTCATATTTGTATATGGCGCCCTCTAGTGCCCAGAATCTCTACTCTCTGGAGCTGCTCAGTCCCTGAAGCAATGTCAGGGGTTGCTGGGGAGCAGTATTGGTGCCTGGGGGAAGGAAAGAGCTGTTTCCTGCTCCCCGGGTGCCATGCCTGTCTCCACTGCCAGAACCACTGGGTGGAGCACACAGGTATATGACTGTGATCTTTGCATTTGTAGTTGCTGTAGACAGTGCTTCCCTCTGGCTGGCCTAACGCCAGAGTAGGGTTTGCCAGTTTGTGAGCCAGTTGGGGCTGGCCTGGAGAAGGGCTCAGTAGGCTGTATATCACGGAGGGCATCCTTGGAACTCTGTAGCCAAGGAACTCCAGGGAGCTGTAACTCCTGAAGATCGTGAAAGTTCCCAACCTGCTGGACAGAGTGCACCAGGACAATTTGTGTTTTCCTGTCCTTTCTCCTGAGCAGTAATGTCTGTGCAGTCCTTGCCCCTTTAGTAGCCCTGTTGCTGTTTGGAAGTCTCTCAGACTGCCCACGTTTCTTTTGTCCCCGAGCAGCCACATATGGATCCCTGCTTTCCACAAGTGGCTGGAATCTCAGTCTCTCCTGGTATTCTGCCTGTCTTAGCTTTCCAACCCCGTAATCACGAGAGTACCATGAGAACACCATGAAATGTAGGTTTGTGCTCCCAGATTAGATCTCTGGAGTTAGGCATTCAGCAGTCCTAGACCTCCACTCCCTCCCAGCTCTGTTTCTCTTCCTCCCGCTGGTGAGCTGGGGTGGGGGAAGGGCTTGGGTTCTGCCGGGCCCCGGCTTTGGTACGTTTCCCTGTTCTATGAGGTTTATTCTTTTCTCCAGGTTTGTGCAGTTTGGCGCAGGCCTCTTTCCTGTTGCTCTTTCAGGATTAGTTGTATTAATTATGTTTTCATATTATATGCAGTTTTAGGAGGAAGCTTCTGTCTCACCCCTTATGCCACCATTTTTCCTCTCCCTAAACTTTTTTTTTTATAATTTATTTTGGTATCATTAATCTACAATTACATGTGCAATCTTCTCCCTAAACTTTTGAATTTACTGGAATGTGTCTGCCCTGACCTTGATTCTTAAATGAGCATCATTCATTCATTAGCAAATGCCCACCAACTTCTGTTCTGGGTGGGGCCCTGGGGCCCTGACCAATTGTGGTAAAGAGAAGATTTCTGTCGCCAGGATTCTCACCTGGCCCTGGTTGAGGTGGGAATTATTATCCTTATTTTATAGATGAAGTCATTGAAACTAAGAGAATAATTAACTTCTCCAGTTTTTATAGCTATTTAAATAGAGGGCCATAGATTTGAATTGAATTTTCAGACTGCGTTAAACAATTTTGAAGAAAGCAATGTTTTTGGAACTAGATAATTTATTACATATTAAACCCAGTGTTCATGAGAATTAAGGAAATATATGGGTAGAACACATAACCCAGCACTCTAGCTGTCATTTCTAAAATAAATCACTCATGTTTTGGTCAATGTGTAACCATCTAATTGCTCAAATAGGAGAAGACTCAAGTCTTTGTGATGTACTTTGTATTTTTCAGATGTTTTGGGTGATTTATGTTAAATTTAAATGTTGGTATTTAAAAAAATAAATGTTTGTTTTAAACAGTTTCTAAGCCAACTTAAAGGAAATTTAGAAGAAGAAAATCGACATCTGCTAGATCAAATTCAGACATTAATGCTACAGAAGAGAACACTATTGGAACAAAATATGGAAAGCAAGGATCTTTTTCATTTTGAACAGAGACAGTACATGTAGGTGCCAAATAATTTTGCACTCTGAAATATTATTCATGATTTCATCATTGTCATACCCAGTGGCAGAGAAAACTCAATGGTAATTTTTCTTGATTTTTGACATTATTATTTCAATATATATTTTTCTGAATGCTTATGCTTCAGGTATTATGTTAGGAAACAGAAATACTAACATTTAAATATGTGGGTTCTGCTCTTAAACACCTAGTAATATAAAGCAAGCAACACAAAGTATGTGTAGGAGGCCATAGAAATACAGCAAACACAGCAAAAAGGAGCACCTTGGTCTGGGAGAGGCAAGTAGGACTTTCCAAAGAAGGTTGCTTTGATCTGAGACTTAAAGGTTCAATATGAGCTCACCTGAGGAGGCATACCAAGCCAAGAGGACAAAAAATGTAAAAACACGAAGTGTGTTATAGTATAAGATCTAAAAAGTAACTTATTGCCTGAAGCAAAATGGAGGAAGGAGGAACACCAGAATAGTGTCCACTTCTCAAAGGTTTTTCTATGCCATACAAAGGAGTCATTGAAAAATTTGAACAGGAGAATAATGTGATGGAATTTGTATTTTTTTTAAACCACAGATAACATTTTAGAGTATGAATTTGAGCTTCTGAGAATGGAGATTAGTAAATTTTAAGAAGGCTGTTCCAGTGATCTAGTGAAAAATAATCACAAGCAGTTGTAGCTTGAGATCAAATACAAAGATAGATGTGAGAGAGAGAACTGACAGGGCTAAATCATTGCTAAATTGGATCTCTGTTGTGAATAGAGGAATCTGGTAAAATCAGGGATTTCACCCTGGGCCTCTCAGTGAATGAGCTGTCTTGGTATCACACCAGGACTCACCTTCACTGCGCTTCTCTCTTCCCCTTGTTCCCCAGATGAGAAGCACCAGAGTGTAATAGGAATAGCATAGATTTTTTGTTATGATGCCCATCCTAACATGTTATTTTTATCGTTATAGTGATAAGTTAAATGAATTAAGAAGACAAAAGGAGAAATTAGAAGAAAAAATAATGGATCAATACAAATTTTATGACCCATCTCCTCCTAGAAGGTACTATTAACCATATTTTATTCATTCATGGTTTGACAAAAAAAATTAAGATTTCTAATTTTGTGAAGGATTTATATGTTGAATTTTAGGCTGATAAGATTTTTTAAACTATTCTATTTGGAGAGGCAACTGGATTACTCTGAAAATGAGGAAATTGATAAAATCTAAGAAAGATATTAATCGGGAATGTCAGAAATCTCTAACATTAACACCTACCCTCTCAGATTCCAGTGAAGGATGTCTTCAACCCCCCCATCAAGATGGTCAAGACAGTTCTTTACTGGGTTCAAACTCTTTAGAAGATAGCCAAACTTTGGGGACCAAGAAAAGCAGCAGTGAGTGTTTAAATTCTTTAAACATTTCTGATTTCTAGTATTGATTTAGAATTGTTTCTAAAGATTTCTCTTAAGTAACTTCAATAGTCCTTTGGGATAACAGTCTGATGAATCATTTCTTTTTAATGCCATGTAATTATAAAATGCATACTGCAATACTGCATAACCACATGATTTTCTATATTGTGTGTTTAGAGATATACTATACACAAAGATACCATCATTTGGCCAGGGAGGTAAAATAGTATAGAAAGAACATTGAAATAAAAGCCAGAATACCTCTGCCATTTGCTAGTTCTGTTAATACAGGCAAGCCTTTTTTATCTTTGTGTCATACTTCATAGGGTGATTATGAGGTGTGAAATATTTGTAAGAGCTCATTTTTATAATTCTTTATAACTAAATAGATAATAAGGCATTTTATACTGAGGTTTTATTCTTGTACTTTGATGATGTCAAATTGGAAAAAAGTTACATTGGGGGTAGCAAAGAGAAATAGATATAAATTTGAAGAGAATGTTACTCAATGATTTAGAATTAATTGAAGGTTATGAGAATTGAGTAGTTGGTAAATGATCAATTAAAATTAAATAGATGCAGAGATAGAAGTTTGTGTATAAACTTGTGATTTCATTTTTTTAATTACAAAGGCAGAAGTACACATCATAATGTACCACATACAATTCATAGTCTTCATATTTCTTTCCTAGTGTGCTTAGCTAGACAGCAAGAGCAAAGGAAAAGCCTGAAGAAGCATTATTTTAAGAGAGAAAAAAGTCCAGTGCTAGGCCTTTTGAAGATGTCCAAGAGTTGACCACTAGCAATGGTCTTACAAAATATGTAAACAGGGTACTTTGCATACATTCACACTATCCCCAAAGTCACTAAATTAAAAATATGTATTTATATGTATATAAATGTAGTATGTATGTTTATATAATTTATATACTTATAAACATATATCATATAGAATAATAGTGAAATTATATATATATATTATATATAGTATATGAAGTAAATAGCAGGCAAAAACAGCTATAGCTAATACTTCCCCCCAAGGTAGACTCTCCTTATGGGCAGCTCTCAAAACACTCAAAATTAACTATAGCCTAGATGGAATTATCTCTAAAAAGAGTATTTTAGGGTAAAGGAGATTAGACATTCACTATAGGATATGTTTCAGAATGCATCTATATCACTCTAAAAATCCATATGTAAGCAACAAAAACCATCATACAATACATATGTACATATCTACATATATGCATAATGTATTTATTATGCATACGTTTGCATTAGTCTCAAGAAAATGATTTAATTCTATACCCCGTGTGTGTGTGTGTGTGTGTGTGTGTGTGTGTGTTAGTCCCAAGAAAGTGGCTTAATTCTATACCCCACATAAGATTATTGTTCCCTAGGTCTTTTGCTAGTCTTGTCAGCAAATCTACATGAAACCTGAATATTGTACAGAGATCAAGTTTTCCTTAAAAAGGTGCCAGGTAATTCAACTTTATCTGCCACCTTTAGAAATAAAGTATCTAACGTCTTATTAAATAAATGGTAATGGGTGCACTTTATTTTTTTGATCAAAGGAAGAAACTTCAATGCAGATATGAGAACATACACAAGAAAAGCACAACAATCATTTTTGAGGTTATCTTGTTTGTTTTAAATATGAATTTGTCATTCCTTCATACTCTCTGCTGAAACATTTCCAGAATAAGAATCAGAAGGAAATAATATTCTCCTTTCCTGCAGTTGTTCAATTTTAGAATTTTTAAAAGAAATATAAAATCCAACAATGCTTAACATTCCCTTAATTTCAGTATGGTTTGGGAAAAGAACATTGTATATCTACAAACTAACTGCCATAAGAGGGATCACATTCCACCACTGGCATACTTAAAACTCCTTTTATCCAGTCCATTGGAAGAGTGTCTGTCTGTCAGTAAAGCAGTCTTTGGAAAACAGTTGAAAACAGAAAGTGTCTAAACAAGACAACATGTGCATGCTGCACCACTCAGCTTTGTTTTAGCTAAATGTCCATTTTTGCTTTCAGTTCATTTCTTTTTAATCATTGATAACAGCTGTGTTTACCAAACTAGTAGAGAAATAGTTCAGATTAAAAGCTTAAATGAATCATGACTATTCCTAATAGCAGCCAAATAAATAAGTTAAAAAGATGTATGTGAATTGCATTCTCCTTGATGAATGAAACTTGTCAGTTTGTCAAAGAGCTTTAATTATTTACAAGATGACAGCAAGCCCTGAGAAAGAGCATAGTTATTAAGGCTGTGTACAAGATGCTTTTTAAGTCTTTGTGCAGGTTGTTTCCCTAGCTCCTAAATTGCAGTTCCAAAAGATGTTATAATCTTTTGTATTCAAATCTGATAAAATGTAGTTTATGAACATTGTTAGCGACTCCAGTGAACATTTTTATTTGTATGCTATTGACACTTATGTAAAACCCTGATTTTCATTCACAAATTTTTTGGAAGTTACCTTTGACTTTTTTTTAAATAAACTCATTCAGAAAGCCCTTCACAATACCTAAAAATGTTATAAATGCATTTGTCATTTTTGCTTGCTTTAGGGTGCTTCCCTATCTATTAGCTTATATATTAAGTGCTAGCATTTATTACAACTGTCAGAATACTTTTCTCTTCCGCCAGCCAACCTTTTGCAAAATGACATTAATATAATTACTAATGTCATCTTTTGAAAGATTTTGCTCAAAAGAGTATATATTTCCATGGTGCTGCTAAAAATACACCAGAATTCAGTTTAAACCAAGAATTCCCTACTTTCTGCAGTAGAGTTTAATAATCAAAGTTGTTAATGAAAATATTAAAAGTTTCTTTAGACTGTTTTAATCATCCCTGGGCACCCCAGTTATGGTTGATGTATTTTACTAAAATGCTCCTGTACAGAATTTGTATTTTCCTAAATTATGTTTTTTCCAGAATTAAGCCTTATAATTTAAAAAGAAAAAAATAAAGGATTGAAAAGCCTTTAGATATTTTCATAATGTATGCTTTGTGGGCCAGCAATAGCCCTAATTTAAAGGTAAACCTTTACAACTTAACTAGGAAAACTTTTCCTTCCATAGGTGACTCTAATCAGTTCCTGTATTTACAGGACTTCAGCCAATTCAAGCTTTCAAAGTATATTGTTCCTTATCATTATCTTCAGTGCTTTTCCAAGTATTTTAAAGTATCAAAGGACATATTTCATATTTCATTATCACTCAGCAGCACGAGAATAATAGCTTTAGTATAGCATACATAGCTGAAACTCAGACATTCATTTCTGTCCTTAATTTCAACATTTAACTCCCATCTGTTCTTCTCCCTTTTTTCTGTTTCTGTTTTTCCTCATGCTGTGACATTAAAGTGGTTGCACTGAAAAGACTGCCCTTTTTGAGGAACAGACCGAAGGATAAAGACAAAATGAAGACCTGCTACTGTCGTTCCACGTGTAAGACTTCCGAACAGTTCAGCTTCTTTCAAATAACTACACTGGCTTCCATTACTAATTTTTAACTAACTTTTTCTCTGGACTGTGCCAATTTTACTATTTTGCAAAGTGCGGTCTTCCTCTAATAAAAGGAGCCGGAAGAATATTTTTTTAAAATTGGCACTGAATTTGCATTATTTGTATGTTCAGATACATATACATGCATATATTTAGTCATACATGTAATATAAATTTCCAGTGCTTTCTAAGAGTTGGAAGGAAATAAAACCTTTAATTTTATATGCCATAGAGATTTTTTTCCCAAAGAAATTTGCTTAAAACAAAATCTTTAGCATTAGGAATTTATTTCCTTAATGAACAAAATTAAATATAATAAATAAATAAAATGGCCTGTAACTCTTGAAAATGTTTGTCATTCTTTATATAATACTCTGGTTTTTCTAAGTTGAATGGGTAATTACATAATCACATTAAATGTCTGTCACTTTGGATATCATCTCTCTCAGGTTTTTATTGAGTGGTACACTTATTTGATTCATAAATGAATAATTTCTTCAGTAACCTGCTCTGACCAAGGACTCTTATCGTTTTCAATGATGATGCTGTATAAGAACTGCACTCCATCTTATCTTTAGTCGTTCCATTTTTGTCACCATAAAACCACACTGAAGGAAGACTTCTAATTATATTGCACATCACTGCACAAAAGCATGACAGTTGTACAGAGTAAAATTCCTTTTCCTCTCTTTAAAGGGGGTGGAGGTGGGATAAAAATATTCACTGAAATTTATCAAGCTTTGGCCTACTAATTTCAGCTAAATGCATGTCATAATTAGAATGACCTTGTGGTTATAGTTTTTGGTGTTCACTTGCATTAAGCCATGACAAAAACCAGATCATTTATAATACAAAATAGAAATAAGAGCAAATACATTAACCGTGCCGATTCATTTTCTTTCATTTGTATCCCAGCCATAAATGACCTGGTGCAGACCATGGTCCTAGCATGGACAATGGACAGGTAGTACTAAACATTTGGAGGTTCCTGATGATATTTCAACAGGTAAAAGGAGAAAAGAATTGGGAGCTATGGCCTTCTCTACTACAGCCATCAACTTTTCAACTGTCAACTCTTCTACAGGCTTCAGATGCAATCAGTTGTTTAATAATAAAGGTATAGGCCGTCTACTATTTGCACTGTGCTGTAACTATTGGCAACAGGAATTTTAATTTGATTTGCCCGTGTATACTTTTTTGATAGCAGCAATCTGAAATAATTATCAAAACAATCGATTTGATTTGAGGGACTTCCCAAATTATTTCAAAAATTTAAAACATCATACAGCTGAAGTCTTTCTTAGGCTTTCCATAATAAACAGCTAATGAGCTAACAAGAAAAGGAAATCAAGTAAAGAGTGAGAAAAGGAGAAATAGAAGCTTTAAAAAAAACCCTAAAAACTCTCCAACTTCTAGCAGAGAGAACCATGTAGAACAACCCAGGCTCTGGCTTTGCTTTGCAGTGTCATGGCAGATTGTCTCATTGCTTCTCTATTCTGTTTTGCTCCTAGTTCCAGTTTCTTGTTGAATCCATGAAATATGTTAAGTCAAGGTATATTATCTATGATTGAAAAAGAATTTCCATATTCTGCATAAATAACAATTTTATAGTGGCTTTTTTTTTTGCTTGAAAATATTTTTATATCCATTTTGCTATTTTATGTAGATGCTACATCCTCTGAAGATGTAAGTCCACAAGGTATTAGTGATGATTCTAGTGTGGGATCAAGAGTTCATGGTAGGATACAAACTTTATTTAGAGAGTAGTTATTATATACAGAATGGGAATGCTAAGACTTGCATTGTATTGGTGAATGTGGCACTGCCAGCAAGCATGTTTTCTCTAACTTACATCATATAGCTACCTCTGCCATTTCTTCAAGCCTAATACTTTCTTTCGCCCCTTTTAAGGTTATTGTCAAGGTCATTCATAAAGTATGCCTGCACAATGCTCAAAGGTAATTTTGTTGCTATTTTGGTATAAGATTAAAGTTATGAGTGATACATTTTACCATTGGTTCAATAGATACTTGTTTTGGTAACGGATGAACTTGAAGAAACCACATTTTTTTGCAATGTTGAATGTCTGTGATTTTTAAGTTTCTGTTTGGAGAATCATATCTTTCCAAACTAAATTATTCACAAGTGGATAAGATGTTAAAGGAATTTCATATGTAAGCAGGTCTTTAAGAAATAGGATAGAGCCATGTTAACTGCAGTTGTTTCCCTTGTATGGATAGGAGTACAGGATATTAACTGTGCAGGTGCTCATATTCCTCCTGCTCGTGGCATCTCTGCAGTGTGCAGAGTACTTTGTGTGGTCTGTTGTAAGTGACCTAATCACTAGCACTTTTCTGTGGGGGGCATGTCATCCTGTTCAACTAAAACAGTCTTGGTGGCCATCTAGAAATCATTTCCAAATCTAAATATGCATTTTAACTTCTTTTCTTTGAATCTTAACTATTGTTTCAGAAGTATCCTCTTCTAAAGTGTCTATCTGGAAATGCCTGTGCTCTCTAATCTCTAAGATTCAACTTTCTGTGGGCATGCTCAGCCTGTGAACGGATGCATGATTGCTTCCTTACAGCATTCTGTGATGAGAATGTAGAGTTCAGTGGCATTAGCTGGAAGTTTTATCACACTGTCTCCTGATTTTTTCATTTAGCTTCAAGACCAGCCAGCCTTGACAGTAGCTGAACATCCACTAGCTATAGCAATAATAATGCTTCACTCCATGAGGTCAAAGGTATGCTGTAGGTGAATTTATTAATATGCTCCATTCATTGCCAGATTTAAGGTGTGAGACTGATAAAGTTTCTGGAGTAAAGTATGAAATCCAACTCATGTACTTATCACATTGTAAAATAAATGTATTTCAATGTATACAAATGTAAAAACAGGAGCAGTTATTGTGGTTTCCATATTTCATCTTCACAGATAAAATTTTTTTATTATAATCTTTACTTCAAAAATATATCTAGGTCCTCGTTTTACTTGTTTTGTCTTTGTCATGAAAATGGTTGTCCTTAATTTTCTCCTGATGCATGAACATTGAACACATTATACAAGTGTTTTAGAGATACTAATAGCTTAATTTATCCACAAATAAGGGGAATTTTTTTAACTTGAGAAGACATTTGTGTGTGTGTTACAAGAGCTAAATGGATGCATATAGCTCATATAAAGAATTATTTCAAGATACTTTCCCTTAATTTTTTAATAAGCATTCCAACATAATATTTTTATGTAAATGTCTGGAAGCCTTGACTAATATCTTTTTCCTTAAAGGTAAACTGCCTATTCAGATTATAGAATTGTTTAATAGATTATAAAGGTTGGTTAAAGTAGTTGTTCTCTGCAGTCCAGAATTGTCAAATTATAGTGAATGCATTTGTTCTGTTGCTTTTTGTATCATGAAATGATTTTTTCTCAGTTGTAATTTTATCATTAATGCTATATGACTGTGTTGTAATGCTCTGAAAAATCTGATTTCAAGGAGGGAAAATGTTTTCATTTTTATAGTCATGTTCTTATATCCAGTACAAAAATGTCTGAAAATGTAAAGAAGTATTTTTCTGATTTGAAAATTTAAGGACATCGTATTTCTGTAAAATGTTACATAACTTATACCAATTCTTTCATGGCCCACTTTACTCTCTGTGACTAGGAAACCATGAAAAGGTGGATTTTTCTATCTCAATACTGTATATACACAGTTTACTATTGATCAAAATGAATCACGATTCTTAAGGAATGGCATAAACTATATAGGGTGCTTTTTTCCAGAACCCCTAATTTGCATTCTCTCCAGTTAGTTGCACAACCTCAACCGATCTTTTAAGGCTGTGTAGCCACCATACCAACAGTGTAAAAAATCAGATAATTCAGACATTAAGTAAAACTAAGTACTACATATTTGGTTTTGTATTTTTACTGGAATTATCTAAGTAAATCATCATGTCTCCATTTGACTTTCCTTATATACCTACTATTTAAATTAAAAAATTTCTTTAAGGTTATTAATTTAGGGTGAACAAAGAAGCCTTCAAATAAAGAATAAAGACTTCATAGTGAGGCAGAGAATTAGAATTCTTAGCATTTAAAAGTTTTGATCTTAACATTCTGAAATAATTTAAAATTCATATAATCGTGTTTTCAAAATTGTGGGGTGTTTTATAATTACTTCAACCTGAATTTAAAAAAATGTATTATTTGTTAATTTACTCATTCATTAAACATACCAAGTGCTTGCTTTGTATGTTTAGGCTCTGACTAAGGTGATGAAAGCAAATCTTTGCACTTGTGAAGCTTACAATATTTGTTAATTTGACAAAATAAGGAAGCAGACTATGATAGACTGAATGAAAGATTAACATGGCTTAAGCATTTCTAAACAAAGCTTGAAAGTCAGTTTGACTATTCATAAAAATCTTGTCAATAAATGTTATTACTTACATAGTTTCAATCTCGTTTCTATTATTAAACTCTAAATGCATCATTTACTCCCAAAGCAGGTACAGTTACTATCCAAAGCAGGCCACAAAGCCACAGCAGTGGAGAATTTAGCCTGCTTCATGACCATGAAGCTTGGTCCAGCAGTGGTAGCAGCCAATCCAGCACTTGAAAAGACAAGCCAGATCAAGTCCAGTGCTCCAGCACAAAATGCCTGAAACACTAGAGAGTGGAGCACATCACAAGATCAAAACTGGTTCCCCTGGAAGTGAAGTTGTTATTCTGCAACAGTTTTTAGAAGAAAGCAACAAGCTTACCTCAATACAGGTTAATTTTATCTATAATTACTTTAACTTAGAAGGACACTACAGTTAAATTTCTATGGTCAAACATTAGAGCTTTTTTTTTGTATCATTAATCCACAATTACATGTGCAACATTATGGTTATTAAACTCCCCACTTCATCAGGCCCCCCCCACCAACCCCATTACAGTCACTGTCCATAAGCATAGTGAGATGCTATAGAATCACTACTTGTCTTCTCTGAGTTGTACAGCCCTCCCCGTGCACCCCCAACATTGTATCTGCTAACTGTAATGCCCCTTTTTACCCCTTGTCCCTCCCTTCCCACCCATCTTCCCCAGTCCCTTTCCATTCGGTAACTGTTAGTCCATTCTTGGGTTCTGTGAGTCTGCTGCTGTTTTGATCTTTCAGTTTTTTTTCCTTTGCTCTTATGCTCCACATATGAGTGAAATCATTTGATACTTGTCTTTTTCTGCTTGGCTTATTTCACTCAGCATAATACCCTCTAGCTCCATCCATGTTGTTGCAAATGGTAGGATTTGTTTTCTTCTTACGGCTGAATAATATTCCATTATGTATATGTACTACATCTTTATCCATTCATCTACTGATGGATACTTAGGTTGCTTCCATTTCTTGGCTATTGTAAATAGTGCTGCGATAAACATAGGGGTGCATCTGTCCTTTTGAACCTGGGCTGCTGCATTCTTTTTTTTATAATTTATTTTGGTATCATTAATCTACAATTACGTGTGCAATATTATGGTGATTAAACGACCCCCTTCATCAGGTCCCCCCCACCAACCCCATTACAGTCACTGTCCATCAGCGTAGTGAGATGCTATAGAACCACTACTTGTCTTCTCTGAGTTGTACAGCCCTCCCCATGCCCCCCGCTACATAACGTCTGCTAATCGTAATGCCCCTTTTACCCTCTTATCCCTCCCTTCCCACCCGTCTTCCCCAGTCCCTTTCCCTTTGGTAACTATTAGTCCGTTCTTGGGTTCTGTGAGTCTGCTGCTGTTTTGTTCCTTCAGTTTTATTTTTTTCTTTGTTCTTATACTCCACATATGAGTGAAATCATTTGATACTTGTCTTTTTCGGCTTGGCTTATTTCACTGAGCATAATACCCTCTAGCTCCATCCATGTTGTTGCAAATGGTAGGATTTGTTTTCTTCTTATGGCTGAATAATATTCCATTGGTATATGAATCACATCTTCTTAATCCATTCATCTACTGATGGACACTTAGGTTGC
>JAQQAC010012171.1:17444982-17510374 GCA_029783875.1 Phataginus tricuspis | reverse complement strand
TTGGGTTCTGTGAGTCTGCTGCTGTTTTGTTCCTTCAGTTTTTTTCTTTGTTCTTATACTCCACATATGAGTGAAATCATTTGATACTTGTCTTTTTCGGCTTGGCTTATTTCACTGAGCATAATACCCTCTAGCTCCATCCATGTTGTTGCAAATGGTAGGATTTGTTTTCTTCTTATGGCTGAATAATATTCCATTGGTATATGCATCACATCTTCTTAATCCATTCATCTACTGATGGACACTTAGGTTGCTTCCATTTCTTGGCTATTGTAAATAGTGCTGCAATAAACATAGGGGTGCATCTGTCTTTTTGAAACTGGGCTGCTGCATTCTTAGGGTAAATTCCGAGGAGGGGGATTCCTAGGCCAAATGGTATTTCTATTTTGAGTTTTTTGAGGAACCTCCATACTGCTTTCCACAATGGTTGAACTAATTTGCATTCCCACCAGCAGGGTAGGAGGGTTCCATTTTCTCCACATCCTCGCCAACATTTGTTGTTGTTTGTGATTTGGATGTTGGCCATCCTCACTGGTGTGAGGTGATATCTCACTGTGGTTTTAATCTGCATTTCTCTGATGATTAGCCATGTGGAGCATCTTTTCATGTGCCTGTTGGCCATCTGAATTTCTTCTTTGGAGAAGTGTCTATTCATGTTCTCTGCCCATTTGTTAAGTGGATTATTTTGTTTTTGTTTGTCGAGGTGTGTGAGTTCTTTACATATTTTGGATCTCAACCCCTTATCTGACATGTCATTTATGAATATATTTTCCCATACTGTAGGATGTCTTTTTGTTCTACTGATGGTGTCCTTTGCTGTGTAGAAGCTTTACAGCTTGATGTAGTCCTACTTGTTCATTTTTGCTTTTGTTTCCCTTGCCCAGGGAGATATGTTCATGAAGAAGTCACTCATGTTTATGTCCAAGAGATTTTTGCCTATATTTTTTTCTAAGAGTTTTATGGTTTCATGACTTACTTTCAGGTCTTTGATCCATTTTGAGTTTACTTTTGTGTATGGAGTTAGACAGTAGTTCAGTTTCACTCTCCTACATGTAGCTGTCCAGTTTTTCCAACACCAGCTGCTGAAGAGGCTGTCATCTCCCCATTGTATATCCAAGGCTCCTTTATCAAATATCAATTGACTGTATATGTTTGGGTTAATGTCTGGATTTTCTATTCTGTTCCACTGGTCTGTGGGTCTGTTTTTGTGCCAATACCAAATTGTCTTGATTACTGTGGCTTTGTAGTAGAGCTTGAAGTTAGGGAGCGTAATTTCCCCCACTTTATTCCTCCTTCTCAGGATTGCTTTGGCTATTCGGGGTCTTTTGTGGTTCCATATGAATTTTAGAACTATTTGTTCCAGTTCATTTAAGAATGCTATTGGTATTTTGATAGGGATTGCGTTGAATCTGTAGATTGCTTTAGGTAGTATAGCCATTTTGACAATATTTATTCTTCCTAGCCAAGAACATGGGATGAATTTCTATTTGTTGGTGTCCTCTTTAATTTCTCTTAGGAGTGTCTTGTAGTTTTCAGGGTATAGGTCTTTCACTTCCTTCGTTAGGTTTATTCCTAGGTATTTTATTCTTTTTGATGCAGTTGTGAATGGAATTGTTTTCCTGATTTCTGTTTCAGTTAGTTTATAGGAGAGCAACAGATTTCTGTGTGTTAATTTTGTATCCTGCAATTTTGCTGAATTCAGATATTAGTTCTAGTAGTTTTGGAGTGGAGTCTTTAGGGTTTTTTATGTACAGTATCATGTCATCTGCAAATAGTGACAATTTGACTTCTTCTTTACCAATCTGGATGCCTTGTATTTCTTTGTTTTGTCTGATTGCCATGGCTAGGACCTTCAGTACCATGTTGAGTAACGGTGGGGAGAGCAGGCATTCCTGTCTTGTTCCCAATCTTAGATGAAAAGCTTTCAGCTTCTCGCTGTTAAGTATGATGTTAGCTGTGGGTTTCTCATATATGGCCTTTATGATGTTGAGGTATGTGCTCTGTATACCTATTTTGTGGAGAGTTCTTATCATGAATGGATGTTGAATTTTGTCAAATGCTTTTTCAGCATCTATGGAGATGATCATGTGATTTTTGTTCTTCTGTTTGTTGATGTGGTGGATGATGTCGATGGATTTTCGAATGTTGTACCATCCCTGCATCCCTGAGATGAATCCCATTTGATCATGGTGTATGATCCTCTTGATGTATTTTTGAATTCGGTTTGCTAATATTTTGTTGAGTATTTTTGCATCTACGTTCATTAGGGATATTGGTCTGTAATTATTTTTTTTGGTGAGGTCTTTGCCAGGTTTTGGTATTAGAGTGATGCTGGCTTCATGGAATGAGTTTGGAAGTATTCCCTCCTCTTCTATTTTCTGGAAAACTTTAAGGAGAATGGGTGTTATTTCTTCTCTATATGTCTGGTAGTATTCAGAGGTGAATCCATCTGGTCCGGGGGTTTTGTTCTTGGGTAGTTTTTTGATTACCGATTCAATTTCGTTGCTGGTGATTGATCTGTTTAGTTTTTCTGTTTCTTGCTTGGTCAGTCTTGGAAGGTTGTATTTTTCTAAGAAGTCCATTTCTTCTAGGTTTCCCAGCTTTTAGCATATAGATTTTCATAGTATTCTCTTATGATTCTTTGTATTTATGTGGGGTCCGTCGTGATATTTCCGTTCTCATTTCTGATTCTGTTTATGTGTGTAGATTCTTTTCTTCTCTTAATAAGTCTGGCTAGGTGTTTATCTATTTTGTTTATTTTTTCAGGGAACCAGCTATTGGTTTCATTGATTTTTTTTCTATTGTTTTATTCTTCTCAATTTTATTTATTTCTTCTCTGATCTTTATTATGTCCCTCCTACTGGTGACTTTCAGATTCAATTTGTTCTTCTTTTTCAAATTTCAATAACTGTGTCTTTAGACTATTAATTTGGGATTGTTCTTTCTTGTTTAAATAGGGCTGGATTGCAATATACTTTCCTTTAGTGCGTCACACAGAAGTTGAGGCTTTGTGTTATTGTTGTCATTACTCTCCATATTGTTTGATCTCTATTTTAATTTGATCATTTATCCATTGATTATGTAGGAGCATGTTGTTAAGTCTCCTCGTATTTGTGAGCCTTTTTGTTTTCTTTGTACATTTTATTTCCAGTTTTATACCGTTGTTATCTGAGAAGTTGGTTGGTAGAATTTCAATATTTTTGAATTTACTGAGGTTCTTTTTGTGGCCTAGTATGTGGTCTATTCTGGAAAATGTTCCATGTGCACTTGAGAAGAATGTGTATCCTGCTGCTTTTGAGTGTAGAGTTCTGTAGATGTCTGTTAGGTCCATCTGTTCTAGTGTGTTGTTCAGTGCTTCTGTGTCTTTACTCATTTTCTGTCTGGTTGATCTATCCTTTGGAGTGAGTGGTGTGTTGAAGTCTCCTAAAATGACTGCATTCCTTTCTATTTCCTCCTTTAATTCTGTTAGTATTTGTTTCACATATGGTGGCGCTCCTGTGTTGGGTGTATATATATTTAAAATGGTTGTAACCTCTTGATGTACTGACCACTTTTATCATTATGTAATGTCCTTCTTTATCTCTTGCTACTTTCTTCATTTTGAAGTCTATTTTGTCTGATACAAGTACTGCAACACCTGCTTCTTTCTCCTTGTTGTCTGCATGAAATATCTTTTTCTATCCCTTCACCTTTAGTCTGTGTATATCTTTGGGTTTGAGGTGATTTCTCTTGTAAGCAGCATAGAGATCAGTCTTGGTTTTTTTATCCATTGTATTACTCTGTGTCTTTTGATTGGTACATTCAGTGTATTTACATTTAGGGTGATTATCGATAGATATGTACTTATTGCCATTGCCGGCTTTAGATTCGTGGTTACCAAAGTTTCAAGGGTTGCTTCTTTACTATCTAACAGTCTAACCTAACTTTCTTGTTAAGTTATTATAATAAACACAGTCTGATGATTCTTTATTTCTCTCCTTATTCTTCCTCGTTCAGTCTTTATATATTAGGTGTTTTATTGTGTACTGTTTTACATTTCCTTTGACCATTTTTATGGATAGTTGATTTTACATTTTGCCTTTAGTTAGTATTTGGATGGTCTGCTTTCTTTGCTATGATTTTATTTTCTCTGGTGACATCTTTTTAGCCCTAGGAGTGCTTCCACCTAGAGCAGTACCTTTAAGATATCCTATAGAGGTGGTTTATGGGATGCAAACTCCAAGTTTCGCTTGTTCGAATTGTTTAATCCCTCCCTCAAATTTAAATGATAATCGTGCTGGATACAATATTCTTGGTTTAAGGCCCTTCTGTTTCATTACGTAAATATATCATGCCATTGTCTTCTGGCCTGTAAGGTTTCTGTTGAGAAGGCTGATGATAGTCTGATGGGTTTTCCTTTGTAGGTGATCTTTTTTTTCCTTTCTAGCTGCCTTTAATACTCTGTCCTTATCTTTGATCTTTGCCATTTTAATTATTATGTGTCTTGGTGTTGTCTTCCTTGGCTCCCTTGTGTTGGGAGATCTGTGGGCTTCCATGGTCTGAGAAGCTATTTCCTTCCCCAGCTTGGGGAAGTTTTCAGCAATTATTTCTTCTAAGACACTTTCTATACCTTTTTCTCTCTCTTCTTTTTCCGGTACTCCTACAATGCGAATATTGTTCTGTTTGGATTGGTCACACAGTTCTCTTAATATTCTTTCATTCCTATAGATCCTTTAATCTCTCTGTGCCTCAACTTCTCTGTACTCCTGTTCTCTGATTTCTATTCCATTAACAGTCTCTTGCACCTCGTCCAGTCTGCTCCTAAGCTCATCGATCGGTTGTCTCATTTCTGCATTGTCTTTTCTTCACGTCTTCCCTTAGCTCTTGCATATTTGTCTGTAGATCCATCAGCATGGTTATGACTTTTATTCTGAATTCTTTTTCAGGACGATTGTGTAAGTCTATCACATCAGGCCTCCTCTCTGGGATTGTCTGGCTGATCTTCGTCTGTACCATATTCCTCTGTCTGTTCATGGTGATAGAAGTGATCGCTGGTAGGTGCTACGTGTGTCCACTGGGAGAAAAAAGTTCCTTCCTGCTTGTTGTTCTCTCTCCTTGCCTTTCTCCAGGGCCTGAGCTGTTTCCTGCACACTGGGAGGCAGTCTCTGGGATAATCCCCCTGAGCTGCATGTGTGCGGGCTGCCTCAGCTTTGCCTGTAGCATTGTGGGGGTTTGCAGTCTCTCTGGGTGCTGGGAGTAGGTTCTGTGAGGTTGCTGTGGGTGGGGCTGCTTCTTCACTGTTCTGCAGCAGTGGTGGTTCCGCTAGAACCTTTTCAGTGCCAGCCGGAAGGGAATGAATGGCAGGCTGCTGATTTCCGTGGGATGTCTCAGTGCGGCTGCTTTGCCTGGCCACCAGCCAGGAGGTCCGAAATTCCTCAAGACTCCCAGCCTGCTGGGCTGAGTGCGCTGGGGACGATTTTATTCCATTGTTGGGCCCTTGTCTCTTTAAGACTTTTAAAAAAGCGCCTGCTTTTCTTTTGTCCCAGGGAGCCGGCTGAGGGGACCCGCTTGCAGTCTCCGTCTCGGATCCTGCCCTTCTGTTTCTCTGATCTCCGATACACCACATGATGTGTGTCTGTGATTCCAGTGCACATCACCAGGGCTTGTTATTTAGCCAGCCTGTGCTTCCACTTCCTTCCCACTCTGATTCTTTTCCTCCCACCGGTGCACTGAGGTGGGGGAGTGCTCGGGTCCCACCGTGTCACGGCTTTGTATCTTACCCGTTTCGTGGGGTATTGAGTTCTCGCAGATGTAGTTGTAGCATGGCTGTTGTACTGTATCTTCTGGTCTCTCTTTTAGGAATAGTTGTATTTGTTGTATTTTCACAAATATGTATGGTTTTAGGAGGAGATTTCCACCGCCCTGCTCACGCCGCCATCTTCCCAGAAGTCCTAGAGATTTTCTTTTTAAAGGAGTGTTTAGCGATACTAATCATTTTATATCATACAGTCTAATGTATCAGGAAGTAAAAACATGGCTGTATTCACAAATCTGCTTTGATTTTTTTTAACAGATAAAGTCCTCAAGTCAACAAAATCTTTTAGATGAAGTAATGAAAAGTTTGTCTTTCTCTTTTGACTTCTTGGGAAAAAACAAACCTGTTAGCTGTGGTCTAGCCAGGTCAGTTAGTGGAAAATCCCCAGGAGACTTCTATGATAGATGGAAAACTAAGCCTGAAGAATTTGTAAGACCTGGTCCTCAAAAGACTGAAGATACTTATTTCGTTAGTTCTCCAGGGAAGCCTACACTAGGCACACAAGGAAAGATAAAATTAGTAAAAGAAACTTCTCTGCCATGACAATCAAAAGATAGTAATTATTATGCCACTTTACGTCTCGCAAGCAGTGTGATCTCTACTGCCGAAGGAACTACTCAAAGGCTAAGCATCCATGATTTTCTGACCAAGGACAGTAGACTGCTTATGTCCGTTGATTCAACACCAGCTACTGCTGGTAGCAACATCACTGCAGCATCTAGTGAGTACCATTTACATCGGTGGTCCTCTCGTGTACTTCACAGTCCAACACATGCTGTAGGTTCTTGTGCACAAAATGATTTAGCTACACATAAGCCAGAGTCTCTACATGCCCAGGCGGGAAACTCAAGAACAGAAAGGTCACATTTTTTAATCCACATAAGTGGATTACCTCCTAGGCCAGTCACCAGAGTAACTGATCAGGCTTCTGCCTCTGGATAAAGCTGCAGAAAAAGATAATGAACAGTTGCCTGATAATCAGAACCCTAGTAACAGTAACCCACAGTCTTATGTAGATAGAAATAATCTTATCACTCCTGCATGCCTCTATCCTGGTGATACAGAAGCTACATTGTTGGTTTCTGAGGATAATCAAACTGTCTGGTATGAATATGGTTGTGTATGATCAAAACTGCACAATATGTCATTTGATATGTACTATACTTCTGTAATCTAATTTGAAGAGCTGCTGTAAAAAACTATTATTTGGCTAGGTTTATGTTTTTAGTTTTTAATTGTGGTATAGTGTTCAGTTGTACATGATGGCATGTATACAAATATGAATGTGTAACCCCACCAAAGCCTGCGTGAATAATTGATTGCATTGTACAAACTGTCTGCATGACCTTAAAAACCTTAACAATATATGCTCCTCTTTCACATTTCTTGTCACCTGATAAGAGATTACTTTGATACCTAGAAGCATGTTAAAATAGCTGCATGCTATAATTACCAAGAAGGCATTTCCAAGTCATATTTACTTTGTTACTTCAAAAAAAAAAAATGCTTGTTTTTTCCCTCCCTCTCTTTAGCTTTCCTTTTCCCCCTCCTGCCCTCTCTTCTGCCCATTCCTTTTTTTTTTCCAGAATGTGCACTTCATATTACATGTACGGTATTAGTAAGGGGGAAAATATTTTAAAAGTGCCATTTTCTTCTGCCATTTAACTATGCTTTCTGCCCTGCTGTTTTATTTTCAAAGAAATAGTTAATAACTCAGTTAACACTTTGTGTAGCAAATATTAACTACTGCCCGTATGTATAAAATTGTTGAGATTTAAAACATTGTTAATACTCATAAATTCAGTATAATTCTTTAAAAAACCATGAAATTCAAATGTGACTTATACAATGACTAGGAGCATTTGTATTTTATTTCTTCTCTGCACTTTTCTCCATCTGATAATATAAGAGCTCAAGTACTATCTTATCTTCTAGACAACTTTTTAATTTGTTATCAGTTAACACAATAGTTTTTCCGTTAATTTTTTTTATATAGAGTCAAAGAAATAAACCAGATCATACTGAATGTGTTGGAAACTTGCATTTTTACTTCTCTTCAAAAATAGTAGCAAAGTTACAAAGTGATGAAGATTGTTACTTCTGTAATTGTATAATTTATTTATAATTAAATTATACGTCTGTCCTTGAAACAAAATTTTCTAAAATGAGTACATTGTGCTAAAATAAAATGTAAATTAGAATTTGTAACCATTTAAATGAAGTATGTTTTTAGTAGAACAAATTTTGGAACTAAGAATAAATATAAACTTTTAGCTAAACAAACAAACAAAAAAACCCATGTAAGATAGAGAAAATATTTACTAACTCTGAATCCATGGTCATAAGCTTTAGATTATCTTGCTGTGTTTAAAGCAAAATCAGCTAAAGCATGTTTAAAGCAAAATCAACTAAACTTGAATGTCTAACTCCCAAACTAAAACAAAAAACCTCCAAGACCCTATAACCTGATTCACTTATACTTCTGGAGGAGTTTGTCTTAGAATGTTTTTGCCATTTTGATTCACTGTAAATATTACTGGTAATAACTCAGGCTGGCATCTGGAAGGAATATATAACTTTCTAAATGGGAAGGAAATTATTCTTTTATACATGTTAAATTATTATTGTTATTAATTGAGCCAAAGCAAACAGAATCTATAACAAATCTTTGCTTAATGAAATTTGTATCCTTTGCAAATTAAGCCATCTTGTACTTAACAAAAGATTAATTCAGGGGCTAGGCCACCTCCATTTATATCTTTGACAACACTCCTTTTCTCATAACCAGCTATTACTAAAAATGGTAGTGCAGGTAATCAAATAAACAAAATTAGAAAATTTTCATATTTCTATTTTCTAGTACCACCTATTTTCTACTTGAGTATTCAGTCTGTTTTATTGTCAGTTGTTTCACAGCCAATCTTAACCTTTCAAATGTTTTTGGTATTCCTTTTCTTTTTTTATAACCTAATAATAAAGCTAAATGGTAAATGTAGGTGAGATTAGATGAGGACCATATATGATACAAATGTAGTAATTAGTATTATTTCTTTTCCACAAAGAGTCAGATTATTTCACAACCATTTCAGCTTTTTAGATACTGTAAATGTAGCCATACCTTTAACTTAAAATATTAAACTTATTTATGCAAAACTCATTAACAGATCAGGTGCTATTATATTAAAAACTACGTTATTATTTTATACAGTTAGACTTATAGGAAAGTAGTTATTTCCAATCCAAATGGCTATAGTTATATATATACAGCATGCTTTCAAAGACCATACACTGTGCATGTAAGACAGGTATATACCATGTCCATGTGTCTTGAGGATTGTCTGAGAAAACAAGCTAGACTTCCTCCAGAAACTACCACTAGCTGTGGAGTCATAAAATTCTTCCAAAAAATTAGGTTCTTACCTATTTTCTTCACAGCACTTCAAATAAAAATTTTAGCAATGGTAAAAACCTTAGAAATCACATAAAGCCAATGTTTCCTAAACTTTAAAAAATCAACTTAATGGGAATTCTGGGAAGATTGCGGTGTGAGCAGGTTGGTGGAAATCTCCTCCCCAAACCATATATATTTGTGAAAATACAACAAACACAACTATTCCTAAAAGAGAGACCAGAAGATACAGTACAACAGCCAGGCTACAGCTACATATGTGAGAACTCAGCGCCTCATGAAGCGGGTTAGATACAAAATCGTGACCCTGCGGGGCCCAAGCATTCCCCCACCCCAGCTCACCAGTGGGAGGAAAAGAATCAGAGTGGGGAGGGAGTGGAAGCACAGGACTGCTAAATAACTAGCCATGATGATCTGCATCAGGAGCATAGACACATCGCGTGGTGTATTGGAGATTAGAGAAATGGAAGGGCAGGATCCGAGACAGAGACTGCGAGTGGGTCCCCACAGCCGGCTCCCCTGGGACAAAAGAAAAGTGGGCCCTTTTCTTAAAGTCTTAAAGAGAGAACAGCCCAATAGCACAACAAAATTGTCCCAGCCTACTTAGTTTAGAAGGCTGGGAATCTTGAGGAATTTTGGGTCCCCTGACCAGCTGCTGGGCAAAGCAACCCCACTGAAGTCCCTCACGGCAATAAGCAGCCTGCAATTTGTTCCCCTCGGCCAGCACTGCAAACGGTCCTGTGGATCCACCACAACTGTGAAACAGTGGGAGAGTGGCCCTGCCCACAACAACCACACAGAATCTCCTGCCAGCAGGTGCGCAGCTAGCCATGGAAGCAAGAGTAAGGTCTGGAAGGGACCAAGGGGCACAGAATGCACCCGGTGTGGCTGAAAATCCCTGCAAAGCTCTAGGCTAGTACCTAGAGGGTGGAACCGCACACGACAGCTCAGGGGATTATCCCAGAAACTGCCTCCTGGGTTGTGGGTAACCAGCACAGGCTGCAGAGAAGGGCAAGGAGAACAACAAGCAGGAAGGGACATTGTTCTCCCAGCTGACACATGTGGCACCACCCTGCAACCACTTCTATCACCATGAAAAGACAGAAGAATATGGTCCACTCAAGGATCACCCAGACCTCCAGAGAGAGGGCCTGGTGGGATAGATTTAAACAATCTTTAATTGAAAAACAATTTAGTATAAAAGTCATAACCATGCAGATGGACCTACAGAGAAATATGCAAGAGCTAAGGGGGGGAGACAGGAGAGACATTACAGAAATGAAACAATCGATTCATGGACTCAAGAGGAGACTGGATGAGGTATAAGAGACTGTAAATGGAATAGAAGTCAGAGAATGGGTACAGAGAAGCTGAGGCAGAGAGAGATAAAAGGATCTCTAGGAATGAAGGATAAGAATATTAAGAGAACTGTGTGACCAATCCAAACGGAACAATATTTGCATTATAGGAGTACCAGAAGAAGACGAGAGAGAAAAAGGGATAGAAAATGTCTTTGAAGACATAATTGAGGTAAACTTCCCCAAGCTGAGAAAGGAAATGGTTTCTCAGACCATGGAAGCCCACAGATCTCCCAACACAAGGGAGCCAAGGAAGACAACACCAAGACACATAATAATTAAAATGGCAAAGATCAAAGACAGGGACAGAGTATTAAAGGCAGCCAGAGAGAGAAAAAAAATCACCTACAAAGGAAAACCCATCAGACTATCATCAGACTTCTCAACAGAAACCTTACAGGCCAGAAGACAATGGCATGATATATTTAATGCAATGAAACAGAAGGGCCTTGAACCAAGAATACTATATCCAGTACGATTATCATTTAAATTTAAGGGAGGGATTAAACAATTCCCAGACAGGTGAAAGTTGAGGGAATTTGCCTCTCACAAATCACCTCTACAGGATATCTTAAAGGTACTGCTCTATATGGAAGCACTCCTAAGGCTAAAAAGATGTCACCAGAGAAAATAAAATCTTGGCAAAGAAAGCAGACGATCCAAATACTAACTAAAGGCAAAATGTAAAATCAACTATCCACAAAAACAGTCAAAGGAAATGTAAAAGAGTACAGAATAAAACACCTACCATATAAAGAATGGAGGAGGAAGAATAAGAAGGGAGAGAAATAAAGAATCATCCGACTGTGTTTATAATAGCTTAACAAAAGAGTTAAGTTAGACTGTTAGATAGTAAAGAAGCTACCCTTGAACTTTTGGTAACCATGAATCTAAAGCCGGCAATGGCAATAAGTACGTATCTATCGATAATCACCCTAAATGTAAATGGATTGAATGCACAAATCAAAAGACACAGAGTAACAGAATGGATAAAAAAGCAAGACCCATCTATATGCTGCTTACAAGAGACTCACCTCAAACCCAAAGATATACACAGATTAAAAGTGAAGGGATGGAAAAAGATATTTCATGCAAACAACAGGGAGAAAAAATCAGGTGTTGCAGTACTTGTATCAGACAAAATAGACTTCAAAACAAAGAAAGTAGCAAGAGATAAAGAAGGACATTACATAATGATAAAGGGGTCAGTCCAACAAGAGGATATAACCATTTTAAATATATATACACCCAACACAGGAGCACCGACATGTGAAACAAATACTAACAGAATTAAAGGAGGAAATAGAAAGCAATGCATTTATTTTAGGAGACTTCAACACACCACTCACTCCAAAGGACAGATCAACCAGACAGAAAATGAGTAAAGACACAGAGGCACTGAACAACACACAAGAACAGATTGACCTAACAGACATCTACAGAACTCTACACAAGCAGCAGGATACACATTCTTCTCAAGTGCACATGGAACATTTTCCAGAATAGACCACATACTAGGCCACAGAAAGAACCTCAGTAAATTCAAAAATATTGAAATTCTACCAACCAACTTCTCAGATCACAAAGGTATAAAACTAGAAATAAATTGTACAAAGAAAATAAAAAGGCTCACAAATACATTGAGACTTAACAACATGCTCCAAAATAATCAATGGGTAAATGACGAAATTAAAACAGAGATCTAAGAATATATGGAGACAAATAACAACAACAACACAAAGCCTCAACTTCTGTGGGTCGCAGCAAAGGCAGTTCTAAGAGGAAAGTATATTGCAATCCAGGCCTATTTAAAGAAGGAAGAACAATCCCAAATGAATAGTCTAAAGTCACAATTATTGAAATTGGAAAAAGAAGAACAAATGAGGCCCAAAATCATGAGAAGGAGGGACATAATAAAGATAAGAAAATAAATAAATAAAATTGAGAAGAATAAAACAATAGAAAAAAATCAATGAAACCAATAGCCAATTCTCTGAAAAAATAAACAAAATAGATAAACCTCTAGCCAGACTTATTAAGAGAAAAAGAGAATCTACACACATAAACAGAATCAGAAAAGAGACAGGAAAAATCACAACGGACCCCACAGAAATACAAAGAATTATTAGAGAATACTATGAAAATCTATATGCTAACAAGCTGGAAAACCTCGAAGAAACGGACAACTTCTTAGAAAAATACAACCTTACAAGACTGACCAAGGAAGAAACAGAAAACCTAAACCGACCAATTACCAGCAATGAAATTGAATCAGTAATCAGAAAACTACCCAAGAACAAAACCCCAGGTCCAGGTGGATTCACTGCTAAATTTTATGAGACATATAGAGAAGAAATAATACTCATTCTCCTTGGGAATGCTTCCAAACTCATTCTATGAAGCCAGCATCACTCTAATACCAAAACCAGGTAAAGACCCCACCAAAAAAGAAAATTACAGACCAATATCCCTGATGGACATAGATGCAAAAATACTCAACAAAATATTAGCAAACCGAATTCAAAAATACATCAAGAGGATAATACACCATGGTCAAGTGGGATTCATCTCAGGGATACAAGGATGGTACAACATTAGAAAATCCATGACATCATCCACCACATCAACAAACAGAAGAACAAAAACCACATGATCATCTCCATAGATGCTGAAAAAGCATTTGACAAAATTCAACATCCATTCATAATAAAAACTCTTGACAAAATGGGTATAGAGGGCAAGTACCTCAACATAATAAAGGCTGTATATGACAAACCCACAGCCAACATCATACTTAGCAGCAAGAAGCTGAAAGCTTTTCACTGAAGATCGGGAAGAAGACAGGGATGCCCACTCTCCACACTGTTATTCAACATGGTACTGGAGGTCCTAGCCATGGCAATCAGACAAAACAAAGAAATACAAGGCATCCATATTGGTAAAGAAGAAGTCAAATTGTCACTATTTGCAGATGACATGATATTGTACATAAAAAACCCTAAAGACTCCACTCCAAAACTACTAGAACTAATATCTGAATTCAGAAAAGTTGTAGGATACAAAATTTATATACAGAAATCTGTTGCTTTCCTTACACTAATGATAAGCTAACAGAAAGAGAAAATAGGAACACTATTCCATTCACAATTGCATCAAAAAGAATAAAATATCTACGAATAAACCTAACAAAGGAAGTGAAAGACCTGTACTCTGAAAACTACAAGACACTCCTAAGAGAAATTAAAGAGGACACTAACAAATGGAAATGCATCCCATGCTCTTGGCTAGGAAGAATATATATTGTCAAAATGGCTATATTCCCTAAAGGGATCTATAGATTTAATGTAATCCATATCAAAATACCAAGAGCATTCTTCAAAGAACTGGAACAAATAATTCTAAAATTCATATGGAATACAAAAGACCCCGAATAGCCAAAGCAATCATGAGAAGGAGGAATAAAACAGGGGTAATTACGCTCCCTGACTTCAAGCTCTACTACAAAGCCACAGTAATCAAGACAAGCAGGTACTGGCACCAGAACAGACCCAGAGACCAGAGGAATAGAATAGAGTCCAGACATTAACCCAAACATATATGGTCAATTAATATATGATAATGGAGCCATGGACATAGAATGGGGAAATGACAGCCTCTTCAACAGCTGGTGTTTGCAAAACTGGACAGCTATGTGTTCGAGAATGAAAGTGGATTACTGTCTAACCCCATACACAAAAGTAAACTCAAAGTGGATCAAAGACCTGAATGTAAGTCATGAAACCATAAAACTCGTAGAAGAAACATAGGCAAAAGTCTCTTGGACATAAACATGACAAACTTCTTCATGAACACATCTCCCTGGGCAAGGGAAACAAAAGGAAATATGAACAATTGGGAGTATATCAAGTTGAAAGCTTCTGTACAGCAAAGGACACCATCAGTAGAACAAAAAGACATCCTACTGTATGGGAGAATATATTCATAAATGACATATCCAATAAGGGGTTGACATCCAAAATATATAAAGAACTCACACACCTCAACAAACAAAAAGCAAATAATCCAGTTAAGAAATGGGCAGAGGATATGAAGAAGAATTTCTCCAAAGAAGAAATTCAGATGGTCAACAGGGACATGAAAAGATGCTCCACATTGGTAATCATCAGAGAAATGCAAATTAAAACCACAATGAGATATCACCTCACACCAGTGAGGATGGCCAACATCCAAAACACAAACAACAACAAATGCTGGCAAGGATGTGGAGAAAGGAACCCTCCTACACTGCTGGTGGCAATGCAAATTAGTTCAACCATTGTGGAAAGCAGTATGGAGGTTCCTCAAAAACCTCAAAATAGAAATACCTTTTTTTACAGGAATTCCACTCCTAGGAATTTACCCTAAGAATGCAGCAGCCCAATTTGAAAAAGACAGATGCACCCCTATGTTTATTGCAGCACTATTTACAATAGCCAAGAAATGGAAGCAACCTAAGTGTCCATCAGTAGATGAATGGATAAAGAAGATGTGGTACATATACACAATGGAATATTATTCAGCCATAAGAAGAAAACAAATCCAGACATTTGCAACAACATGGATGGAGCTAGAGGGTATTATGCTCAGTGAAAGAAGCCAGGTGGGAAAAGACAAGTATCAAATGATTTCACTCATATGTGGAGTATAAGAACAAAGAAAAAAACTGAAGGAACAAAACAGCAGCAGACTCACAGAACCCAAGAATGGACTAACAGTTAGGAAAGGAACTGGGGAGGATGGGTGGGAACAGAGGGACAAGGTGGGAGAAAGACATTACGATTATCAGACATAATGTAGAGGGGGGAACGGGGAGGACTGTAGAACTCAGAGAAGACAAGTAATGATACTATAGCATCTCCCTACGCTGATGGACAGTGACTGTAATGGGGTATGTGGAGGAGAGTTGATGAAGTGGGGAGTTTAGTAACCATAATGTTGCACATGTAATTGTAGATTAATGACACCAAAATAAAAAATAAAATAAAAAGATAGGAAAAAACAAACAAAAAAGTCAATCTATGAATTGCGCACTAAAGGCATTCCATGTTATTACATTTGTGATACATTCTACTCTACCCTTTATTTAGAAAGTGCATTGTTTTTAAGTAAAATAAGTAAAAGTGTAAATGCATGACCTAAAATATTCCACACTAGCAATTTAGGAAATTTAGCAATATGTCCAGAAAATTACAATTCCACATAGGAAAGCTATACTAGGTGAGAGACGATGACACTGACTTTAGTATCAATGACCACATGATATAAATTACTAGGGCACACTTTCCAAAACCCAAGTCCCTGTAGAGAAGAACAGTCTCTTTTCCATGGAGATAAACAGAAGCGTAAATAAGACAACATAGTTAAAAAAAAAAAATCAACATAATGCTCTCTATAAATAAGATCTTACAGAAATGCAAATTTTTCTTCTTAAATGATAAAAGTGTAGCAATTCTAACTTAACTGAGCAGCTGCGCAGATGTTTTTCCTCTAAAACATCTCCATAAATACCCTAAACCTTCACAAAGTATTATTTGAAAAACTATTTGGAGATTTAGTCCCCTAATTTTATATTAAACTTTCATATAGTTGGCCTAGGTTTCATATATATAAAGCTTTCATACAGTTGGCCTAAGTTTCTAGAAATTCTACCCTTATTATTTGTGTGACATTGTAAACTTATATTAGGGTTTGGGTCTCTTTTGACCAAAGCAATTTCAGCTATACACATTTAAGTGGGCACATTATTTGCCCATAAAATATGCCTTAAGACCTGTTTTTTTTAGTAGATAATAGAAATATTTCACTGTGGATGTTTCTGTTGCTGCATGAAGTATTATTTACTTTGAAACCACATGAGACCATTTAATAAATAAACACAGTATAAGTGAACTTATCTGACTCTAAGAGGGTATATTAGCTTTTAATATATAAAAATCAATCTTTAAGTAATGAGATGTCTTTTGGATTAACAAACTTCCCAAAGTTAGATATCCTTCTCCTTGCCCTAATCAGTGAGAGCTCTTTAGTTCTTATCTTCATGAGTTGTATTCTGTTTAGCCTTTGATTAAATAACATGAAATGCTTCTCTCCTGCAGATGTGGACAAAGTACAAGAAAGCAGAAATTCAAAAAGCAGGTCTACGGAGCAACAAGGCTCCTAATTCTATTACCCATTACATGACATGTGGGCCAAGTGGTGAGTTTTTGCTTAAAATATAAATGAGATTAGTCTCATTTATACAAACTAACCGTGTTAAGTATAAGAACACATGCACATTGCATTAACAGATGTAAATGTTGCTTGGTTAATCTGTGACTTTCTGCCCTACTTACTAGTAAAACAAGATTAGTTAATTGCCATAAGTTTTTGCCTATCAGTGTAGGAAAGAAACCTTTAAAAAAACATTTTTTCCTCAATATAAATTTGATTTTTATGAGTGAGTGAATCATGTTTTAGAAATTTAGTTTGAAGTCTTTTTTTGTGGTAGGAATACAACTTCCCCACAATGTTGTTGATAATTGAGAATAAACTAAATGACTTTTCTAGGAAGAGCCAAAGAAAAATTCTTACTGTCACTTTCATTCCTATAGAAATATCTGATGCATGCGGTTCTTACAGTAGCTGCTCTGTATTTTATCTCTCATCTTCAAGCTTTTCTCATATTTTCTTTCTTCTTTCTACCTTCCAACTAAATACGGAGAGAAAAGTGTCCTTCAGTTTCTCAGCATGAAGCATTTATTTCTGAAGTAACAAGACACCCAACAATAGGAATCATTTAAAAAAATCTTTAAGGAGACTTTAAACAATCCTTCGTGACTACAGCAGGCAAGAAATAGAAAACTTCATTCCTTCCTTGAATCAAGGAGCACTACTGGAGTCAACTGTCAAAAATATTAGAAGGTTTTAGGACTTACTATACATTGTACTGTTAACATCTACTGAATAAAGCATGTTCTCTTGCTAAGGACCAAGTATTTTAAGGTTTCAAGAAGTTCTCCAAGAACAATCTACTTCTTTCATCATTTGTTTACCCATGTTTGCTCAGTGCTTCTGCTAAGTACTATCCAAAATCTAGTCATTTATATTTAGTTTTGTAAATCTACATTAAATGCTGTAGTATATTGTGGAATGTACTGTCTATCAAGATGCAGAGAACATTGTTTTGGCATGTCAGAGCCTTATTTGGTTAGCAGACTGCATGTGTTGGTATTTTTTTTAAACCAATTATTTTGATGCACTGCGAAAGAAATAGTTTATATGATAAATCTAAAAAACCCATAATGAGATAGGAGTTATAAAAATTTACAGTAATAATCTTCCTGTATTCCCCACTAAGCAACACTAAGCATTCACACATAGATCGAAGGTAATTAGTGTTTCTCTGAAACTTTTTGTTGTTTTGCAGCAAATGGTATTCCCAAGATAAAGCTGCTGTGTTTTAGCTCATTTCCCTTCTTTAGTATTAGATTGTGTGTGTGTGTGTGTTTTAACTTGAAAGCTGTTGCTTAAGAAGTTTTCTTATGTCAAAAATAATGTGAATATTTACTATGATCTGAATTTTGCCAGGAACTCATGTATTATTAAGGTTATCACTTATTAATAAGAATTTTTCTGTTTTTGTCCTTTATAATATTAAAATTAATAACTGTTATTAGTATTTTTGAAATATTTGTTTGCATTTGTTACCTTAAACATTTGAAGGAAGCCCAAAAAAGTAGATTTCATTAACCCAGGGAAAGATCAATTTTTTTTTGCAGTTCCAATTTTCTTTCAGTTTTATTTTCTTATGAAAGGAAAAAAACGCATTGAAACTTATTAATGCAAACTCATTTAAACTCATTTAACGTAAATATCGGAATAATCTTAAAACACCTGAAATGAGAAAAATACTGACATTTTTATTTACCAATATACTTCTTAGGCTCTCATTACCAGCTCTAAAAATATTTTTGGAATAATTCCATATTCCACAGTGAGTGGTTTATGAACTGTGTGTTTCATCACTAACCTAGTTGCCATGAGAAATATGTTTCTCTTACTCCCTTCTTTCCTCTTTCTCTCTCCCCCTCCCCCCACCATTATGTTGTGTTCAGTCTCCTTTTAGAAAGACCATTAATGAAAGGAAAGAGCATGTACAGTTGACAGAGACTGAAGTGAAAGAGAACCTGGACTTACTTAATGTCACCATTAATTTAGATTTTGCCACCAAAAAATGCTGTAAAGTTAAATCACTTTTAAACTCTTGGCTGAAAGGTGCTATGTAAATGTAAATATAAATAGTTCTTACTAAACTAGAAGTATTGCACAACAGACATATTTAAAACTTGTTTTCTAGACTTTGAAACCTCTCTCTCCATAATGACTCCCTAGATTCAAGTGTCAAATTGATAATGGGCATCATGGCAGTCTAGAGACACTTGCATGTAAAAAATTTTTAGGTGGACAAATTGAAAGTAGATATAGAAATCATGTTTTAGCTAAATACAGTAAGTGGGTAACTTAGATTTCTATTAACTGGCATCTAATTTGCACAACTAGGACATATCCCAGGATGACTGAGTTGAAATTTAATGAATAGGAGATGGCCCAGTGAGGGTGAATGGTATCACAGCTTGACCTCTCTGGGACATTAATATCCTAAAATAAAGAACCGGCTGACCTAAGCAGCACATTGCTTCAAGTGGAAAATGCCCAAGAGCAGGACTAATAACCACATAAATATTTTACTTATTCTCCATAAGGTATCTTCAGAAGCAAGCTTAGGAGGAAGTCACTCTTTTCCCTTGGATGTACTACTCCTATCAGACAAAATAGTATAGCCAACTAGAAACGAACTGGGGTTGCTTTCCTGACTGGGGACTGTCATGCCTTTAATTATCTGACTATTCTATATCACACCTAAACCCCCAAGGAAACTGAAGAGTTTAATATACAGGGTAATAGCTTTGGCCCAGGGGACCAATAAAATGCTTCATATCTGGCCGTGCGGAAATGTTTTTTGGTCCCAGTTTTTGAACTGGTGGTTACCAAAGAGTTCATAAAACAGGTTTGTACATAGCATCTTTCATGCAAGGCATGCTAAGAGGCTATTTAAAAATCACTGCATATTACAGAATTGCAGCCACTTCACAAAGGAAGTATTACAGCCTGCAGTGTCTTAACAGTTTGTCAGGAAGTGAAAAAGATACTGTACCAAATCTGGAATTACAATGAGTAATAATGTATGCTAATGAGTAATGTATTTTTTACTTTTTATGAGAAAAGTGATGAATTTTTGTGTTTTTCCTATGCTACAATTAGTCCTGTGATGTACTTTTTTCTTTAAGCCTTGAATGAATAATACAAAAGGAGCCCATTTTATAATATAAACCTTGATGTATGTTGAGATATTTGGACAAATGAAAATGCCTTAAAAGGAATGCTTATGGATCAAGTTGCACTTACAACACCCTTTAGCAAAACCTGATTTAAAATTTTTTTCTTTTCTACTAAGGGTTCTCTCCGTTTGCCACTGTACTTATAACTGTTATTAAATACCAAATCAAGTAATAACAAAAGCTGTAACATTTCCTTTAAAAGTTATGCTACTGAGGGGATTTGGCATTGAATGGCAAAATGGTTATTTGGCAATATCTAGTAACAGCCACAGAAAACCAGTTCATAACAAGATACCTCGTTTGGTTATCTTTTTAAAGTCATTTTCATCTTAGTCTTTATTACTCCTAAAAATAATAAGTTGGTTTAACATTCATTTATCAACTGATAAATAAAACAAAATGGTGATTTTTTTTTTTTTAGAATATTTACATGTTTATTAACCCAAAGAATTGGGTTTGGAGAAAAAATGTTCCATTTCAGGGAAAATATAAATTGTGAGAATATAAATTGGGTACATGCTTCCCCTTGCACAGGCAGAATGGATTCACTGTTATGAAAGCAAATGTTTTCCACTCACATGACTAAGTAGGTAATCCAGAGGTCATTTCAAAATATTGTTCAATGGGCACACAAGCAATTTCCCCTGAAATTGTTTTTCCTGTTGATCCTACAAAATGGTGATTTTTATAACAAGTGGTTAGTAATCATTTAAAAATTGTAATTTTGGCCAACTATTATTATTGCCTTTTCCTTTGCTGTGGAAAACCTATTTTCAGGTATAACCCATAATCTTGTTTAGATGATTCTGTCCTAATCATTTTGGGATGAGTATTGGAGGTTTTGGAAGAAAGAGAGTCTATCAGTACTGTCAATCCCAAAATAGGTTTAAATACAATAATGGGTTGTAAAGAACAATCTCATTTCATTTTTAAACTTTGGAAGGCAGAATGTTAAGAGATAGCAACCAGCCTTGTGTCAGTCTTTCTGGGCCTGTTTTCACCATAAGGTGGGGAGGGCAGTTAGAACAGTTTATGTCTTTAATTCTATTCACTAAAACTTCATATTATTTGCAAGTAACCTAAAATTTGCTTTCTTTAAGTACAGGTAGGTTAAAAATCACTTATGGAATATATTTCTAACTCCCCATCTCTTAAATCCATCCCATATTTTATAAAAATTCTGCTATGGGTAGACTTGTAGTTTCTAGTCATATACATCAAGAAATGACAAGTTTTTACTTTTATTTTGCCTTCTGGTAACACAAATTGGTACAAATTAAGTGCTCTATCTCTACCAAATAGAAATTCTATTTTTGTGATCAAATTTAGGAAAATATGGTTATCTAACAAATATCCTATGTGATTGTACTAGAGAAAAATGTGAACATTTTCCTGAAATATCTGTACTATTTTTGTTGTCTAGTTTATGTCACATCCTCAGCTAATGAAGGGCTTTGTTTGAATTTAAGTAATAAAGTGAAAAAACATGTCAATTATCCTTTATTTTTTAACCAGTTCCACATGACAACTGACAATGCATAATCCTGGGTCTTATACTGTTTCAGATGGCATTTGAAAGGGGATAAGTAAAATTTAATATAGTTAGAGAGCAGAAGAAACTTGTTCAAGCATGTTCACATTTCTAACATAAAGACAAAACAAACCATTAATGGTCTGTTTCCAATGGATATTCCTCTGCTGTTTAAAATGTAATTTCATCAGTGTAACGATTATCACATTTTCCATAGTTTGAGTAATTTTTCTAGATTAAAATTCTCTAAAAATATACTTTATAAAGGTAGCTTATTATTTCAATGAAAAACAAAATCACGGATTTAAAAACAAATACCCAGTAATGGGAAGTTTTGCCCTTGCCCCCATGTTTGTTTTAATTATTTGATGGGGAGTTCTTATACCTTCTCATTCCCTGGAAATAATGACTATCAGCAATTTAATATTGCTTTATCCCTTTTGATTTTTTCCCTGTATGTGTAATTTTATGTATGCTGTTTTTGCATCTTACTCTTTTCAAGTACAATAAACACCCTAAAGAAAATATAAGACAGTTAATCTTTGTTAACAATCTTAGCTTTGATGTTAATTTATTCTTAATTATTGAAGGCATTGCCATAATAAGTAATTGTCATGGGGGATAGGGCCCTGGAATCTGAGGTAAAACTACCTCAATATATCCTTTTAAACTTAGTTCCCCGAAGATGAAAAATTCCTAAAATAACAGGTAGTCATCAAACCAAGGTGCTAAATATTTTATCATTTTTAATGCTTTTTATCAATTACAAAAACGTCTTTCAGAAATAAAGGTGTTCAAAACATTAGCCCAATTTGTTGTTTGTATCAAAATTTAGTATGATGGGGTCATGTCCTGTCTTCTTCACAAATGTGAATGTCTTCAGGGCTCAATCCCATGGTTGCAGCATTGGGCATTGGATGAAAGTATACCTTTTCATGTCCACCTTCCAAAAAAGCTGCATCCAGAACAAATTTCACATCTCCATCATCACAGAAGAGTGCCAATGGTGTGGCACAGCCTTGGCCAACTTTTAGTTTTTCTAGCATGGCTGTTTCATCAGCAAACCACAGATTTCCACTCCCAATACCTAACTGCTTGGCAAGATCGTTTAAATTAATTTGTCTATCAAAGAACTGTCACCAGCCAATAGCCCTTTTTCGTTTTGTCTTTAAGAAATAAGTTCTTACTATGTGCTCCTTTCAAATGTTGAATATTAGGCATCATTTCTTCAACTGTAAACACCTGTGAAATATGAGAAATTAAAAATAATATGCATGAATCTATACACACACACACACTGTTACATGAATTTTGCTTGCTTGGTGAAAACAGCAAGATTAGGGAGTACTACTCAATGCTCTGGATTTCACTAGTAGAGACCCATTCCCAGCCCACTACCAAATAATTATAAGCCCTTGCCATCTCAACTCATTTCAGGACCTCAGTTAGTTTCTCTTAGGCCAGTTCTCTTTTCAAATGTGCTAGCCAAGCCCTCACATTCCTAAAATGCTTTTTGTTTCTTCTTTAACTTTTGGTACTTAAAATTTATAGCAGCCTAGACTCCTAGCATTCCAGGGCATCCAAACCATGATACCTTACTAGAAATATATAACCATAGTGAAGATGAAAGGGCAGGAAATGAGACCCTGGACTAACAGGGCACTTCAAAGAAGTTAGCAAATATGTACCGGTGAAAGAGCTAATGAGGACTATACGGAAGAGAAAATGGTACCGTTTTTGATGTTAAGTTTGTAAAGTTGAGAAAGACTATTAGTGTGTTTCTCTACCCTTTGAGGTCACCATATTTAGTAATACCGTTATTCACGCCGTGGGTAAAAACTTTGCCCCCCCACCTCTCAAGTTATACATTGGTTCCGTTAAATACTGACAAATAAGTCTTCACATAAATACACTAAATCACGTCAAAGATAAACTCTAACCTTGGTGTCCTGCCCTACGCAAGATGCCTCATACATGGTAGCTATCGCGCCAACGGCTTACAGTTCGGTAACTTTATCTACACAAAACGAACACCCCCCCACACACACCACATTCTCCATATACGGCACTAGTTCTCAAATGTGCGCACATCACTCCAAAGAGGAAACGTGTTTCCTCACAACATCATATTCCCAAGTTGAGAGGCCTCTGGTGTTCCTGTCGGGTCCCTTTCGTACTCTGGAACTCGGGAAATGGCCCAGAACGAACGTTTCTGCGACACAGTCCTGGGACATCTGGGCTTGGCAGCCTCACCTACCCCCTCCCGGAGCCCCTCACCTCCGGGTGCTCCACGACCTCCACGCGAATAGCCACGTGGTCGAGTCGCCGCTCGAGTGCCTCCCGCAGTTCGGCGACTACCATACTTCAGCCGTGGCGGGCGGCAGGGAACGCGGCGCGACTTCAGGGAACGGACAATAGGACACCGAGACCGGAAGTGCGTGACGGGACTAAGGCGGGCGCCGGAAGCCCAGCAAGGCGCCTTCCGGAGGCGGGGGGGCCGCTTCCGGGGCCGCTCACTCCCCTCTTCCCCCTCACCCCCCCCACTCCACGCGTTCCTGAGGGTGGTTCTCGGTGCCAGCGCTGGAAGACCTTCGGAGCTCTTTACCGAGTGCCCCGCAGGAGAGAGGCACCGGCATTCGCATAGCCTTCCCTTACCCCCACGTAGGTTTCCTAGGTCCAGCGTATCTTCCATTTGAGCAGCATCAGAGCCTCCATCAGCTTAGGGAGTGCTGGACGTCATCCGAAGGAGGAGACCACTCGTTGACAGGTGACCTGGACAGGGCAGAGGCTCCTCACCCCGTCCCCTGCCCTTCCTGAGACCATCTGGATGGTCTACTTGACTGAATCCCATTAAGACCTCTGTATAAATTTAGATTCGGGGGGCCCGTGGGTGCGGCTGCACAAGGTAAGCCTCCTATGTTAAGTGCCCCTGCTTTTTAAGCCGGCCACCCACCAATCTGGAGTGGACTGCCTCTTTCTTCTGTCTCTCCTTGTCCTCTAAGTTCCAGGCCAGTTCTGGATTTCACCAGGAAATTTCCCTGAGGTTACCAACAGGGAGAGGGGAGGGAAGCAAAATCCCTGTTCTTTTAAGACTTCGACTTTTGTTTTATAAAGTACAATTTTACATTTTATCTTTTCTGAAAGTTTTTGTTATTTATCTACAAATGATTGTCCGCAGCAACTACAACTCGCCGTCTGAGGCAGTTTGTCTACCTCTTAGCCCTGGGGTGTTTTCCCTTACCCTTCTAAACCCTTACCCCTTGAATGAGGCCTGAAGCTCCATGCTATGGTTTCATTTCTGAATTTAGATTAAATTCGTATTCCAGATAAAACATAGATATTCCTAGGGACATTTAACTCTAGTGTGAATGAATTCAGGTTATTTCTGGGGTACAAACTGAAGTCTTGGAGAAGGAAACCTCCTAAGAAAATATGCCAAAGTATCTAAGTCCTCATCTGCATAACAGCTTTGAAGGAAACTATCCAAGAGGAGGAAATCAGAGCCAACTTCACAATTTCACCCAGAACTGGCCTTGGATAGCACAATTTAAAACTTCTCAGCTTAACCCGCTTCTTAAAACTATTAAATATTAAGCCATGTTTCCCTTCAAATACTCCAATTCTTTGATCTCTATTATAAAACCAGTAGACCACTGTCTAGGACTACCTAAATTTAGGAATCACTCAGAACATTTATTTTTTTCCATGTTTATTATTTTCCCATTTGTGAATTACCTTTGTTCATGGTTTGGTTCATTTTAGCCACTGAATGTATGGCTTTCACACTGATTTATATGAACTCTTTATGTAATCAAGTTATGTGCCTTTTATTTGCCATGTATCTTCCAAGTAGCTTTCATCTTTCCCATTTTAGGAGTTTTTTTGTTTGGTTTGGTTTGGTTTTATCTACAGAAGTTACTTATTTTTGTGTAACCAAATGCCATTCTTTCCTTTTTAAGTTATTCATATCTAAGTTAAGAAAGCTAAACTTCAGCAATAGAATAGTCACTCTCTTTTTGATTTTTTAAAGGATATGAACTCATTAATTCATTTAAAATTCATATTGGTATATAAGGTTTGGTGGGGCTCACTTTTTTCACTAGGTTTCTCTCTGAGAATGATATTAGCATTAGAATCACAAAGATCTTCCACTTGAAGATAATGGCATATGCCAAATGATCACCTTTGTTTGAAAGCTTTCAAGAGTACACAAATCCAAATGTGGCAAACTAACAGTAAACAGGAGAAAGAATTTGAGTGTTATTGTAACTGAGAAATGTAAATTATGCCTGGAAGTAGGAAAACACTAACCAAAGGTAGGATCTCCATGACAGCTACAAAAGAACATAAAGAGGGAAAGTTGTCAATAGATCCAGTGCATTGTCTGGGCAATAGGTTGTTCTGACGCAGAAATCTCTCTGGAAATGAACTGCCATCCATCAGTTATGCAAAGTATGAATCCCCCACCCCCATAGCTAATCTGTTGGAGCTGATGAGTTTGTTCTCTTTGGTTCCTGTCCCCACTGCAACAAAGAATTGAAGGGGAGAGACACAGTAGTGAAGCAGAATGAAAGTTTTATTTGAATATACTCTAAGGGAGGACCAGAGTCAAGGTAGAGAAAGGCAGGTCTATTTGCTTATCGGGACTAGGACAGAGAGAGTGAAGACTTATGCTTAAAGTCTGGAAGACAGAATGTAATAGCAAAGGGGCAAAGACACCACTGGAAGAGCAGAGAGACAAAGTGTAGTAAGTTGAGCAGTAAAAAGTCTTTTGAAAATACACACTCCAAGGAAGAGGAGTGCAGGCCACCTCAGAAAGGAGGAGGCGCACCCAAAGCCTCGGATCATGTCTTTTAAGGCTTTCAAGAATGGGGCAAAGGTATAGGGTCAGGGGTATAGGCTTGTCAGGCAGTCTCATCTCATCTCATGATTCTGTCTCTGATAAGAGACAGTATGTCATTGTCTATAGCCAGTCTTCTAGGTAATTCTGTAGGACAAACCTTTTGTTTCTCTCTAAGTTAGTGGCTACCCCCAAGTATTGGAACATATTAGTTAAGACTGCTTGCCTTGCCATGAGAGTCGTTGGGTGAATCTACCGGCCCAATTCTCTTTCAAAAGTGGAAATTCAGCTTTAAGATAAGTCTCTCCTGTTAATATGCTAATCTCAGCATTTTTTTAAGGAAATTAATCATAATGCTTGTTCCTTGTCTCTGCCCTACCTCACCTTCATTAGCTAGAGCAAGTCTCAAGGCCAGCCCAGATTCAGAGCATGTGGAATGAACTCACATTGAAACGACGTGAGTCCTTTCTAGCTCTCTGGCTTAATCTGATTAACTCCCTGAGTTCTTGGTGGGCCTCACTCTCTTTTCATCCCACTCATATCTGTCTTTCTGCTAACAAATCCATCACACTAAAGTCTCTCAAATCATTCCACTTCTCACCACCTCCATTACCCTAGCACAAACTATCATTTCCCCCCTGGTCATCATTATTGTTCTCTTAATTTTGATCTACCTGTATTTGACCAAGCGTCCTGCTCCAAGTGAGTCTTACAACCAAAGATTTTTTTTAAGTAAAATCTGTCTATGGTAAAAGAGTCTTACATCACTGCTTAACGAGTCATAACACGTTAAATGCAGTATTTATCAAACATGTCTGTCAGTATTGTATTGAATACAAAAAGAAATTATATCGGCATAGCCCTTTGTCTTCAAAGCAAATACAAGGTGATATTTACATTGGAAACAATATGAAACAAATTAAATTCAAAATTATCTGTATGAACTTGAGGAAGCAGATATATAGTCACAACTTGAATATGAAATCTCATGATTCTAGGAGAGGGGTAGCATCTGATAAATGCCAGGATAACAAATTATTTTACAAACAGGGAAAGAATAAGGAGTCTTGTGACTCTGCGAGAACACATTGAGGGAAAGACATTTTTGCTGTCTTTACAAAGAGTGTGTATACTTGATAGAAAAGGACAGACTCTGGAAAAGAGTGTTGTTAGGTGGAGTTATGCTGGGTTCTGTCAAACAAGGCACCCTCATCTCATATCTGCTTAAATAGCTGCAACTGTAGCCTACCTGGAAAAGGAAATAAAAAAGCCAATTGTAAAATATTTATCAGGGGACGACTGAGCATCATTGCATTTACTAGGTGAAGAATATTAAAGATCTTCATTTTTGACTGAAACAAAGGGCAACTCCAGGACAGGTAAATTAAAAACCATCCTAAGAAGCTGTGCATAACCTAAAAGAAAGCAAAACAATAGAAAAAAATAAATGCTTGCTCCAATCTGTGATTCTTTTAATATCAGATTTTGGAACATCTGTATGTACCAGGTTCACTATGGCACACCTCTAGGTGCCATGCTTTCTATCCTCAAAGACAAATCCTAGCAAAGAGTACTGAAACATTCACAGAGGGTAAAACCAAGAAAATGTGCCTCTGTTGGGGGTTGAGTCTGTTCTCCCTGGTTCTTGTTCCCACCACAACAAAGAATTGAAGGGCAGGGTTACAGTAGTGAAGCAGAATGAAAGTTTTTTTTTGAACATGGCATACAAATATATTATTAAAATTAATATATCTTTTTAGGTCTTCTGTAATGAATTTCCATAAAGTTTTTTAAATTAAGGTATTATTGATATACACTCTTATGAAGGTTTCACATGAAAAAACAATGTGGTTACTACATTTACCCATATAATCAAGTCCCCACCCATACCCCAATGCAGTCACTGTCCATTAGTGTAGCAAGATGCCACAGATTCACTATTTGCCTTCTCTGTGCTACACTGTTTTCCCCCACGCCATGTGTACTAAACATAATACCCCTCAATCACCTTCTTCCACCCTCCCCACCTGCCCTCCCACACCCCTGCCCTTTGGTAACCACTAGTCCCTTCTTGGTGTCTCTGAGTCTGCTGCTATTTTGCTCCTTCAGTTTTGCTTCATTGTTATACTCCACAAATGAGAGAAATCATTTGGCACTTGTCTTTCTCCATCTGGCTTATTTTGCTGAGCATAATATCCTCCAGCTCCATCCATGTTGTTGCAAATGGTAGGATTTGTTTCTTTCTTATGGCTGAATAGTATTCCATTGTGTATATGTACCACATCTTTATCCATTCATCTACTGGTGGATGCTTAGGTTGCTTCCATATCTTGGCTATTGTAAAAAGTGCTGCAGTAAACACAGGGGTGCATATGTCTTTTTGAATCTGAGAAGTTGTATTCTTTGGGTAAATTCCAAGGAGTGGGATTCCCGGGTCAAATGGTATTTCTATTTTTAGTTTTTTGAGGAACCTCCACATTGCTCTCCACAATGGTTGAACTAGCTTGCATTCCCACCAGCAGTGTAGGAGGGTACCCCAGAATGAAAGTTTTATTTGAATACACTCCAAGAGAGGAATGGGCCAAGGTCAAGGGAGACAAAGGCAGGTTTACTTGAATAAAGCAGAGAGGAAGGATAAGCTCATTGACAGGAACTTGCAAGCTCAAATTAGAGCTCTCAGTAGCCCTTCCCTACTTATCTGAAATAGGACAGAAAGAGTGAAGAGTTGTGCTTAATGTTTGGAAAATAGAGTGAAATGGCAAAGTGATAAAGACACCACTGGAAAAGCATAGAAACAAAACCGTAAGTTGAGCAGTAATAAGTTCTTTAAACATACACACTCCCAAAGGGGAGTGTGAGCAACCTCAGAGGAGGCATGCTATAAGGGCTTAGGATTCTGTCTTTTAAGGCTTTCAAGAATGGGGCAAAGCGTGGAGGTGGGGGTTTTTGGTTTTAGGCTTGACTTGTGATCTCATGTATCTCTCCAGTGAGAGATGTCATTATATATATCTTTCAAGAATGGGATAAAGGTAAATGGTTAGGTGGGGTGTAGGCTTGTCATGCGATCTCATGATGTCTATCTCATGTGCATTAGCTAGAGCAAGTCTCAAGGTCAGCCCAGATTCAGAGCATGTGGAATTAACTCACATTGCAAAGGGCGTTAACTCTGTGAGTGCTTTCTGCCTTCCTGGCTTTATCTGATTAATTCCCTGAATTGGTGGGCCCCAACCTCTTTTCATCTCGCCCACTCTCTTCTGCCTAACAGCTAGCGCAACAATGGTAGCATGATGAGGATGCCTTGGGAGCCCAGAGTAAAGGCACCAAGAAGTTTTGGGTGGTGCACCAGGGAACACATTGGGGAAGATGATGCGAGTATGATGGATAAGTAGAAGTTTACCAGGAAAAAGGGCTGCAGCTGAGGAAACTTCAGGAGTTGAGGTATAAAGGTGAAAAAGCACAGTGTCCCAGGGCACTATGATTTGGTGTGATGATGGAGCAGAATGAGAGGCCTGTCACCAGGAGGCAAGGTTAGATCAAGGCACAAAGAAACCCACCTGCTAAGCTAAGGAACCAGCAATATCCCACCAGAAGGGGGTACGTTGAATAAACTAGGTGACATTTTCCTAGTGAATTCACTATTCTCAATCATACTCTCAATATTTTAGGATACAGGAAAATATAACTTAGTAAATGGGGAATATGAATTATAGAAGAGTGCAGACAATACAGTCCCAATTCTGCTTCAAAATACACATACCGTTGTAATAGAATGAGTAAATTAAAAGCAACAAGAACTAATAGCATTGTCTTTCCCTAACCCCATCCCAAGAGAACTGGTTTCAGTGGCCCATGGAAGAGAGTTTATCCCAGGATGGGAAACGATGGAGGTTAGTACCTAGAATAAGAGAGAAGAAAGCAGCTGGATGAGTCAGAAGAGAGGGTGAGGACTGGGGTTGGAAGATGGGAGGGTACTCTTCCAACTTCCAATACTCTCTTTTTGGCCCTTTGTCCCTCCAGTGGATAGTGAGATGGGAACCTGCTGTCAGTACAAGGCAGTCCACCTGGGGCAGCCCTGCCAAAGCAGATGCAGCACAAGGATCCTCTGAGCATCAGTGCTCGTGGAGGAGCCATGACAAAGTCCATAACCCCACAGCCCAATTCCTTGGTCTTCCAAGTGTCAGGTTCCTGCATGATTCCATGGAGAAGGGAGGAAATCTCAGTAACAGGTTCACTTTCCTTCCAGCTCCAGTACATGGAGACATAGGCCATATTCAATTCAATTCAATTCAATAAAATATGATTGAAGATCAGCTAAGTGCTGAAGGCATAGTGGTGAGCAAAACCAGACAGAGACTCTGCCCTTGTGGAGCAGTATATTGGAGAAGACTGATATTAGTCAATAATCACAGTAACAAATGTTAAATTGCCTGGGTGTCAAGTGCTAAGAAGGACACATATACAGTGCTATCAGAGCCCATAATAGGGGCATATCACTTAGTTTAGGGGAGGGCAGAGTGGGTCAAGGAAGGACTCTTTGAAGCTTAAACTGAGGTCTGAAAGATGAGTAGGAATTAGGAGAACAAGAAGAGGTGAGGAGTGTTGAAACCAATATAATATTGTATGTCAACTATACTTCAATAAAAAAAAAATAATGTAAGCTGAGTCTGAAAAAGATTTTTAAAATGTTACTAAACAAATTTAAGGAAATGTAAACCAAGTCTCCACAACTAAGACGGATCATATGAGGGTATTTTCAGTGAAGACTTCAAAGCAGAAGACAGTTAAGGTGTTAAAGTAAGTGGATAGACTGAATTTAATTACCTCTAAATTACAGTACAAAATGGTTGAAAACATTATTTTCTTGATTGGGAAAATAGGGGTTTCATACCATACAAACAAAAGACAGCTTGGTTAAACAGAAAAGTAGTATGTGTCCTTCTCATTCATTCACTCTAAACGTTCATTTAAAATTGCATGGTGATAAGGAAACTTTATTTTGGACAAAGAACTGTTTTCAGGTGCTGCTGAAAGCCCAGGACTGTGCAGTTAACACCTGGTGAGGAACTGGGGCCTCTGCATAGGGTGGAGGAGCAATTACTGTAATTCAGGAACCCTTGCAGAGGGAAGCCGGGCCAGTAAGGCATGCTCTGAGCTGCTCTTCAAACCAATCTTAACTTTCTGGAACTAGGGATCCCTAGACCACTAAATTAATGAGTCGAGTCTTTTATCCATTGTTATTACATGGTCTGTCGGTAGTTCTCACAGCAATCCAGGAGAACTGACTTCTATACAAAAGTACTATAATATAGATTAGTTTTTCCTACTTTGCATATGTACTAGGGATATTTTAAGTCTAGCAGTTCAGAATAATTGTTTAACTGGATTAGATTTATGGGAACTACTCTGTCCTAGTCTTAAGTCTTCTTGGCCAAAAAGAGAAATTTCCTGAGATTTTCATGCATGAAATTAATTTGCAAGTCAAATATATTTGCATAAACTTTAATAAATATAAGATTGAGACCAGAAATAAAATATTCCTCTAGCCCTAATTAACCTATTTATGGTAAATGATTTGAGTAAATGTTAATAAATACATTTTTGAAAAGTATTGGATGTAAGAAAAAGGGCCAGTTCAGTCAGAAACAAACTCATATTCCATAGTTCTCCAAAATATAAATTTTCTTTCTTCTTCTGAGTATAAAGATATTGTTTAATATTTTTAACAAGTCGCATTAATTTCTTTAAATACATATTTTAAGATATTTTAAAGCTAAACAGGAAATTAAAAAAATACATGTTTATTGAAAAACAGACCACACAAAAAGATACAAAAAATTTAAATAATAGGTATATATGTGATATAAAGAAAAACTGATCACCATACTAGGGACCACCAAAAATATTTTAAGGCCCGTGTATTGAAAGTTTCATTAATTCTGGGAGTCTCAAAATGACCACCCTTGAAAAAAACTTTGTAACTCTATAATACCATCTGTTAATGAAAACCAAGTTAAAAGCTAAACAACATATGTATCACCATATATGTTCTCCTTTTTGTCCAGATTTCTGCTCAAAGACAAAAGATAAAGAATGTTTGCCATTACCCTTAATACCCTTTGGTGCCAAAATGTGTGTTGACCCCAACTCGTATGTAAAATGGATGTACACCTTTGAAATTCTGTCTTTTTTCCTGTCTGCCCGAGGATAAAAAAACCTTTATATGATTGGGCTCCTTGAAACATTTCTCCTACCTGGGAGAGCTAATGTTTCCAGGCTTAAGTCCTTAGTTGGGCTCAAATAAAACTGTCTATTCCAAGGTAAATTTGAATGAAATTTTTTGTCAATTTATTCATATTTTCGCTTCATATAATGTGTATGTATACTCTAACACTGCTTATTTCTAATTTTATCTAATCAAGACAGAATTATCTTAACATATGACATTTTATGATCTTTTTTTTCACCCAGCAGGTATCTTTCCATGTCAAAATCTACATTATTACTTGTAATGGCTCTATAGCATTGCCTTTATTGACCTAGCTCCAAATTTGGAAATGTGCAATGTCCATTGAACTTACATGTAAATAATTTCCATGTGTTCCATGTTATTATATATAGGGCTTGATAAATATCTGTATTTTTAATACCTACATCTTTGCATAATTATTTTACTTATTCCTTAGACTAAATCCCCAGAACCTGCAAAGTTACACAGTTTATACTTTTAAATTGATAGCTATTGCTTATTGCCTTCCAGGATACTTTCACCAATTTACAGTACTAGACTTCTATTCTCCACATCTTAATTTAGCAATTACTTGATTCAGAGTCAAGGCTATTAAAAAGCAAACATGCTTAGGCACAATAGCAGTATCACTTTTATGTTTGCTGATATAGGATGATACATATTAAATATCAACAATACCATCAAGATAAAATTTAAACTTCTCTACTAGAACAGAAGAAATGCAGTAGAACTCAGCAATTTTTGTCTGCTGTGTTCACTTATGGCAAGCTGGTTCCAAGGAAAAATTGAGTGTATGCTCAATCTCATATTTAGAAATCCAATCCATTTCCTCTTCAGAATCTGAAAGAGTAAAGGGGCAGAAAAAGTCCCAAATTGTATGAAATAAGGCCATTTCACAGAAAAGAACTTCAAGAGTAAGGAATTGTTGCCAATTTATACCCTCAATTGATCACATATTGCTAATGTTTTCCCAGCTGTAGCTTTTCTTTAGATTTTGTTTTTAGATTCTTGACAGTATAGACAAATAAAATATTTATGTATTAACATTTTCCTGCTTGGCAAGGAAATATGAGAGCAAAAAACATTCTTGCAGAAATTGCTTCAGTGGGTGTTTGTGAATGGCAAGTAAAATGACAGCAATTGGAGTGAACTTTCAATAGTGTGGTTGTTAGGTTAATAAAAAGGTTTCCTGGACAAAGGTTTCCATTCAACTATTCAGCAACACCAACGGCACACCTTTCTGGTAGGCTCTGGAGATATAAACATAAAGGAGGGTGCAGGAGTTTGGAGGCCAGACTATGGGAGGGAGATAACAGTTAAGTATGCTTTTGAGAAAGAACCTCTTCTACAATTACTCTAGGGTACTGTTAGACCTTGAGGGTGATGCTGGGGTTCTTGTTCATGAAGCTGAAGAATGAGCTTAGCAAACAGGCAAGGTAGGAGAGCAAGGTACAGGCTTTTATTTAGAAATAAAGTGAAAGGACAGAGCTCCCGGCTCATGCCAGAAAGGGACAAGAGAGTCCGGTTTGGTGCGTTGTCTAGGGGGTTTTATAGGCAGATTAGGATTTTTCGAGAACATGAATAAAAGGTTTAGGGGAGTAGACCTGCCACGTGTGTCTCAACACCCCGAATTAACACAAGGAATACCCCCCCCATTTCTCTCTGGAACACCTGCGTCCTGGTCTAGGAGCATATCAAAAGGCAGCCTGCCCAGCCCCCAAGGTGGGCTGTGGTATTGTTTGTTTGCTAAAGAGTAAGTTAAGAATTCTGCTTCCCAAACTTCCTGGGTGTTAAAATGCAATCTTATCTTTAAGGTGGAATCTTCCCTGCCTTTCACTATGTTGTTTACAGCTGGGTCTGCACGCTAAATTAGTTGCCCAGTTTGTCCTGGGCCTTTAGCATGCTAAAGTGAATCTTACAAGTGGTTACCATAATAACAACATGGGGTACTCTTTTTTATCTGGGAAACATCAACTGATCTTACTGAAGAATGACCCTGGAGCTTAATGTTTAACACAGAGTTTTGGAAGGGGGTTTCCTTGCATGTAGTTACATTGCTCTGACTGCAAATATTCTGCCTTGCTTTTTCCGGAGGCCCTCCCCCTACTCTGACTACACCCACAGTCCCTGTCTCAAGGGCACAGATAAAACAATACTTAAACTCTAGATAGGTGAGGTGGTTGTGGTCAAGGGGGCAGCCCAGAATATAATGTCCATACAAGATGTGGAAATGCTCTGGGAGGAGCCTGTAATAATCACAACTGCAAGACCTTACTAGGAACCAGGTGCTCTTACAAACACTGCTCTTCTGTGAAGTAGCGACAATCATTCCTATATTGCTGAACTGAGGCACGGAGAGTTTATATACAATCCCCAAGTCTACACAATAGGGAGTGAGCTGGGATTGGAACTCATTCTGGCTTTACCTCTTCAAATGTTACGTGAAGTGACGTTTGAAAGAGAAAGCGATCCTCACCACAGTACCAGCTGGTTCTCTCGCCATCTTCCCTTGCATGTTTTTTCCCTCCCTGTTAGCTGTGTGCCTTTTAACGACATGTGATTTTTCTCCCACACAGCCCGTTTAACTTTCCCTTGAGTGCAGGCACCGAAGACTCACAGTCCCAGGGTGGCAGTATTTTACTTCCTAGAAAGGGAAGGGACCTGCAGAAGCGATAATCGACGCACGGCTGACCCCGGGGGGAAGCCACAGGTAAACTAGCACCTACCCGACTGGGGGCCCACCCAAGGTATCTCACACAGCCCCCCCACCAGCTGTGCAACAGCCACTCTCCTGAATTCGGTCTTTTGAGTTCCGGCAGGAGCCGCTCCCCGTGGCACCGAAAGCCAGGCGGGGACCGTTCCGGGCACGGACTGACCGGCAGACAGTTCTCCCAGGTCTGGTAAGTTATCTCCCCGGCCTCAGAACTCGGACTGCACGGGCGGCGTGTAGGAGTTGAGTGAGTGGGTCCCTTAGCTGGGTTGTCCCGGGTGGCGTAAATTAGCCTGAAGTGTCAGTGGCACAAATCACAAACATTACTCATTAGGAAGCCTTTCCTTGATGCATTTAATCCCCTGGTGACCCTACTTTAGGCACAAGGAAGCGTTATTCAGCCAAAAGCGGTCGCCTGGCTGCCTGTCCGAGAGCGCCGCCGCGGGTGCGGGCCTCCCTGCTCTAACCTCCCCTGTGCCCATCGCTTCTGGGCCCGGGTTCAGGGCCAAGGCACCCCAGATCCGTAATTTCTCACCAATGACTTTTTTCTACCTTTCAGATAAGTGCCATGGCTTATATTCAGACGTTTCTATCAATGTAGCTATATATTTCCAACATTATTTTTCAGATTCCATGGAAGAATATCCTACCGTCGAAACAACACCGAATTGGGGGCCAGAAGGCCTGGGTTCTAGTTCTGTCAATCATTAAATAGCGGTATGACATTGGAGAAGTATTTTTTACCTCTCTGAACTCCCATTTTCCTTTTCTGTAAAATAAGGAGTTTTGAATAAATAGCAAGTAACGTCCCTTCCAGTTTTGATATTTGGATTATTGCCCTCTCCCCCAGGTATATTTCTAATTCCTGCATCAGTTACATGTTCGTGCTTTGGATAATCTCTATTTAGGCCTTTTCCCCTCTCCATTAAACCGCGTCCTTGTCAAATCTGGTTTTAGAATCATTAACAAAAAATTTTTTCATAAGGAATCTTGTGCTTCCGGAGTACTCTTTATTTCTTAGTTTAGGGACTCATACCTAAATAAGATTTTGTAAATGTGACATCTTGAGGTGTTTAATGTGCCTGAGAATCATTATATTGGAATAACACTTTAAAGACAGTAAACTGAAGGAAGGGACTCTTAAGCTTTTCAATCAACAATCTTAAATAGAATAACTGGAAGACTGTGCTCAGGAATTGTTTGCTCAGGAGAAAACATGTACTTTTTACATTATTTAGTTACTCCTTCCCTTAAAAACTGAAAAGCAGAGCTGTAGAAGTAGAGTCTTTACAGCAGAGGGAATAGAAGACTCAAGGAGGAAAAGAACTATACTACTGAGATGGGAACTATACTATTGCATTTTGTTGCAGTTTTCTCTCAGTAATGCTCCTGCTCCAAGAACAATATTCGAAAGACATTATTCAATAGATATGTACTAGATATCTTCTTCCTATTCTAATGCATCTTTTTGGGGGTGTGGGTGGAGAGGGAAAAATGTGAGGGTTGAAAGACAATGGCAAATAATGGTAGCATTTGCAAAGATTAAAAAACAGATGACAAATCATCAGATTACAGGTGGATTGGAATAAAAGCTTGGGTAGAACTGAGGGGTCTATAGAAGTGTAAGAGATGAAGTGAGAGGTTAGCAAAGGGTAGATAATGAGCCCTTATATCATGTTTTGAAGTAGTACGTTAAACCGGGGATAATGGGCCGCTGGATTGTGTTTAGTAAAGAGCTGATGAGTTCAAATTTGCACTTTAGAAAAATCACTCTAGTTGTGGTATTGTTAGTTGATCTTTTGAGTGGAAAAAAGAGCCTTTTGTAAGTTAATTGTATTTCAGTTCTGTCATAGTAGGAACATTAACAGTAATAATAGTTAATATCTAGAGAGTACTTAGTATGGAATCTCACCTGACTAGCCTGTGAACTCTTTCAGGGCAGGAATCAGTTTTACTTATTGCTGTAAATAAATCTAACACAGTGCTTTGCATGTAATAGCGAATTGTCATTTGGTAACTTGAGTTCAATATTAACCAAAATATTATTTTTAAATGTTTTTTTTCTAGGGGAATCATGAACCAGAAGATACTGAAGTTGGAGAACTTGCTACAATTTCATGCTGTTTGTAGACAGCTGCACAGCTTGGGTCAAAGAAGAACATTAGCACAGAAGAGACATGTATTTTCATTTGCTTACCCAGTGTGGACAGCTCAGCTGTATGCCCGCCCCTGGCAAGCAGACATGCTCATCAGGGCTGCTTTATCTCAATATAGGCTTCTAGTAACAAAGAAGGTAGTTACAGATTTCTGTCAGTTATTGAATTATTTGGTCTGAGAGTGAAAGTGCCTAGAACCACGAGTAGAAATCCATTTTGAGTATAGTGGACCCTTGAACAACACGGGTTTGAACTGCACACATCCACTTACACACTGATTTTTTTCAATAAGTATATTGGAAAATTTTTTGGAGTTTGCAACAATTTGAAAAAACATTTTTTCTCTAGCTTTATTGTAAGAATGCAGTATATAATACATACAACATACAAAATGTGTGTTAATCAACTGTTTGTGTTACTAGGCTTCCAGTCAATCGTAGGCTATTAAGTTTTGGGGAATCAAAAGTTATGCACGTGTTGTGTAGGGAGTTGGCACCCCTAATCCCCACGTTGTTCAAAGGCCAGCTGTTTTTTGTCATTTACAAAGTGTTTATTCCTTACTACTATACTCCAGGCAATAAATCTTTGTGAGGAATGGAATTTCCAGTTAGTTCAGTAATGCTGATGAATTTGTTTACTTGGAAATCAATGTATAACAGTGAATAAAGGAGGCAGGATTTAAAATTTTAGTCTAAATTTAACTACTTAGGGGAATGTTAGTTGGTGGAAGTAGGAGCCATGGTTGGTAGATATTCCAGAATAAATCTAAGTTGTCACTTAAGCTTTTTTCTTCCTTTTTCTTTATGCATTCTGGATTTTTTAATAGGAAGAAAGATCAAAGAAATCTCAGATATCTTCTACAAAATCCAGAAAGGAGGTGGAGGTATGGATTGGAATGACTGTTGAGGAACTGGCCAGAGCAATGGGAAAAGACCTAGGTGAGCCAGATAATTTTATATGGAAAAATATGGGAACATAGAATACCTGGTTTATTATTTGCAATGAGATTAAAGCATTCAAGGATGAAAATTAGCTTGGTGGTTTAAAAAGATGTGAAGTCATTCCAATATTTTTCACTTAAGTTACAAATCCTAATTAGTTTCTTGGCACTTTGCCAAATATAGTTCTCTAGGATTTTGATTTTAATAAAAATGGAAAAGATTATTTTAACTAACTTTTCTTTCTCAGAAATTTTGTGGGCCATAAGTCCAAAGAATGTTTTTGAACAGAGGAATCATATTTAGCTGTTTTCTAATTTTGCCTTTTTAAAAAAATAATTTTCAGATTTCTCTTTTTTATTCATTCTGATAATATTTGTAGTACTGGCAGAAAAATATAGTAATAACTACAACTTTTAATAATATTTTTATTTATAAATGTATAGCATCATTATCATTTTAAAATTTCTTCATTGTACCATTGATGTATTTATTGCCAATTTAGGACTGTTGGAACAAAATACGAGTTTTAATTATAAAATGTTAAAATATAGTGAACAAGAAATAGCCTATTGTAGCAAAATAAAGTAACAGTAAACCAGACTCTTGGAAAAAAGAAAGAATTAATAGTAATAACTCATATTTTTTGAGCTATTACTATATACCAGTACTTCTTCTGTGTTAATTCACATAAGTCTCACAAGCCCTGGAAGTTATCATCCCCTTATACAGGTTCAGAAACTGAGGTATAGAGGGGATAAATAATTCCCCAGCTAGTATGTGGTAGAGCCAGGATTTGAAACCAGTGAGTATGGTTCCAGAGCTTATGTTCTTAATCACAGATGAAATTATCACTCAAGAATTATTTTTTTGTAAATTACAGCAGGACTAGAATTTTAATGGGTGTCCTTCCTGAAAGTGTTACCATTCTTTGTGCAGCACATCCTCACAAAGAATAGAAAATAGCACACTGTCTTGTGTTTTTATAACTGCAGTTGGATTGTGTAATCATTTTATAAGTAAAAGACTTTAAGAGAGCAAGTGGATACGGCCATGTAATTTGGGATTTTTCCAAAGAAAACTGTATTGATATGATTTTATAAATAACATTGATAATGACTTGATTTTTAAGATATGTTATTGGCAATTTTCATACATATATGAAAGCAAGAATGGAATAATAAGCATAATGTATACGTAAGCCAGTGACAATTATTAATATATTATTTAATCCATAAATACTGTTGCATCTATTGCTAAAAAATTAGAATTCTTTGTTTTTTAAGCATTACCACAAACACACACCTGTAACTATAATAATTCCTTTGTATCACCAAATAAATAGAGTAAGTAAAATATAAATTTAATCCCATGGATCAGTGCTCTAAACCCAAAACCGATTTGTTATGATTTAAAATAAAAGTTACATATTTGAAGCTTACTTAATATTCACATCTCTTTTGAATCAAAGTAGTTTTCATATGGTGAATATTTTTAACTACTGTATTAGCAATGTGAGTGCATTTTTTTTTTAGTACAATTAAAGTAAATTGACATAATATTTCTAGTTGAAATGACTTGACACTTTGCTACAGGTAAGTATTATTTAAGTCTTGGGTAAAGATAAAATAATATGTCAATACTCTATAGATATAATATAGGGGGGAAAAGATTATCCCTGTGAATAAGCTACCTCTCATATTGGTAAACTCTGCTTACTCGATTATTAGGGATTTTTAGCATTATTAGAAACAGAATTATACTCATAATTTTTTAGAAAGTTTTATTGTTCTCTGAGTGCATAGCCATAGAGAAAATTTGTGTTGTATCATTCTTAAAATGTGTTTTCTTAGGAAAAGATGAAATGGGGAGATATTTAGGAAAGGGTTTCTTCGCATTGTTATGAACAGGATCAATCATGTACTGGGGCTGGCTTGCGCTACCTTCTGACCTGATTGCTAAATTAAAAGGAATTATGTGAGTTGGTTATTAAGCACAACCATTTTTAAAAATAAAATCATAAACAGATGTAATAAATACTCATCAAAACTCTACTTCCTAATTATTTTTCTGCATTTTGCTATTTATGTTTTTGAGGTTATAGATGAATTGTGTTTGTATTCTGAGGTGTGTGTGTGTGGGGGGTGTCATATAGTTGATCCTCATTATTTGGGGACTCTCTATTGGTGAGTTCTTTTAAATTATTTGTAGCCCCAAAGTCAGTACTTAACAGTGGTTTTGCAGTCATTCCTGGACATATGCAGAGCAGTAAAATATTTGAGTTGTCTGATTCCACATTTCTAGCTGAAGTTCAGAAAAGCAACACTCTGCTTCTTATTTCAGCTCTCATACTGTAAACAAGTGTCATTTTTGTGGTTTATTTAGTACCATATTTTTCACATTTATGTGCTTTTTGTTGATTTCACTGTTTAAAATTGCCCCTAAGCATAGTGCTGAAGTGCTTTTTAGTGATGCTAACTGCAAGAAGGCTGTAATGTGCCTATGTGTTAGGTATAAGAGAAAATACATGTTAGATGAGCTTTGTTCAGACAGTAGTTACAGTGTTTTTGGCCATGAGTTCAATGTTAATGAATCACAATATATATTAAATAAGGTATCTTTAAATAGAAACACAGAAAACACAGTATGTATTGATCAGCTGATGAAAATGTTGTGACCAGAGGCTGAAGGAATCTAATCGTGTATTTCCCCTCAGAGCAATGGTTCAGTATTGCTAATTCAATATTCCCAGTGAGTTTATACAGCATAACTACTGTGGGTAACTAGAGTCAGCTCACACATATCAATACACATTTGTATATGCATGATATTTATAAGACAAATTTTCAAAGAACTAGGCTATGGTAAACTACTCAATACTAAATGTACATGACATGAAATTTAATGTTTTATTGATGGCTCAGATGGTTCATAAGGTACATAAATATTCCAATATTTATGAATTTGCAGAAATGTTAGTTAATATAAGTTAATATATTTTAAAGACTATTTTCTTTTTAGCTTCTTTGTGATTTCTTAACATTAGAGAAATAGCTTATATAATCAGTTCTCTCATTGAATGTACTGTTTCTGTAGACACTTACTAATAGGTTTCATTTTCTTGAACATTTAATCCATAATCCTAAAAGTTTTTATCTTACTCCACCCAGATTATATATATGAAGCTTTAATGAACACTACTGTGGACATAGATTCACTAGAAGCAGACTCACATTTAGATGAAATCTGGATCAAAAAAGTGATAAATAATGCAGGGATGAAATTAAAATGGAGCAAATTAAGACAAGACAAAGTCAGAGAAAATAAAGATGCTATAAGAAGGTAAAACTTAACCATATATGTTCTGGAAAGGCTGCATAATTTTATTCACACTTTTTAATGGAAAAATTTGCCTTAAAATTTCTGCAGTTAAAATTACGTGTGAGTTTAGGTTAAACTTTTCTTCCAAGTGCTTAAAGCATCAGAAGTTATGTTCAGGTTATAAAACTTCAAGAGTTATTTTTCTTATTTTGCTGAGTATGTATATTGATGCTGAATTTAAAAATTTTATTCAGTTCTGTGTGTTGTTACGAAGATGCCAACTATAGGTGGGCAGTCATTATATATTCTGTCATATTGTATATATAGAATAGGAGAATAGTTACATCTAATCAATGCTGAATGTTGGGTTTTATTGTTAATGGTAGTTCACAGAGATAATTGCAAACCAGGGCACTGGCTATAAAGTGTTACTGATATTAAAGAAATGAAACTTGTTTGCTATTAATTGTAGGCCCCAGGCAGATCCAGCTTTATTAACCCCAAGGTCCCCAGTTGTCACTATAATGGGCCATGTTGATCATGGGAAAACGACATTACTTGACAAACTACGAAAAACTCAAGTGGCAGCACTGGAAGCTGGAGGCATCACTCAGCACATTGGTGCCTTTCTTGGTATGAACACAAATTACCTTACAGTGTGCTTAGGAATCCCACACATTTTCTTAAACCAAGTGTCATAGTATATAATATACAAATACAGAGTAAAAGGGAACGCTAGAGCTTAAAGCCACTGGTTTGATGAAATGTAGAGCAGGTGGTTAATAAAGGTTATTTTGTACATTATATGAGAAGAAAATTATATTTACTGTTTTTATTCTAGCCCATTCTTAGTTTGTTTTAATGCTGGGTTATGATAACGTTGCTAATAATAGTTACATAATAACTACCATTACTGAGGACCTAACATGTGCCCAGCACTGTGCTGAGCACCTTACATGCTTTATTTTTCTTATTTTCACAGCAACATCATAAGGTAGGTGTTAGTATTCCTATTACAGATCGGAAGCTGAGACTTACTTAAGGTGAAGTTACTTGTTCAAGGTCCACAGCTAGTAAATGGCAAAGCTGTTGGACTCAATAATATATATTAAATTGCCTTTGTTGTGCAGCTGATGTTTGCCAGCGTAGGGCTGGCTGCCTATATAATTATCAGTCTAGTCTCTCTCCAAAATAGATAACAGTTGGTATATTTATGAAAATATTTCTAGAAATAGGAAGAATTTTAATTTGAAATTATTACACAAGTCTCACTGGTATATTATCACTTTTCACTATAAAGTGATCTATATTGTTCTGATTAAGATTAATGGAAGGAATAAAACTATTTTAAAGAATTATTGATTATGTTTGATAATGCCACATATATTTCTTCATACTAAGGAATGACATATCTGAGTCCTTAGTGTTCTTGGATTTCTCTTTCCACAGTCTCTCTGCCTTCTGGGGAGAAGATAACCTTCCTTGATACTCCAGGACATGCTGCTTTCTCAGCAATGCGAGCCAGAGGTGCTCAGGTCACTGACATTGTCATACTGGTTGTGGCTGCAGATGACGGAGTGATGAAACAAACTGTAGAATCTATTCAGCATGCCAGAGATGCCCAAGGTACTGTGTGGCTGACAAGTATAAGGAAGGAAGTTGCTTCTTTTTCTCTCTTTCTTTAAGGGTCTACAACACAGAGTTAACAGTTTTGGGGCTATTTACATGTAATTCATTTACTCTTCCTGGCAAGCCCAGGAATATTCTACCTGCTTTACAGATAAGGCTCAAAAGCAGTTGCATTGTTTTCTCATGGATATAATGGACAAAAGAGTAGCAGGCAGGACTCAGCTTGGGACTTGTGAGCACAAGTCAGTTCTTCCTCTACTGCTTACTTGACATGGTGTAAAACTTTTATAAAAACGTTTTATCATGGAAATTTTAAACATATGTTAAATAATAGAATAACGAACCCGAATGTACCCATCACATAAATTTATTAAGAGCTGCAAAGTGGTGCTATCCTAATTCTGTTACTCCTTATTTATTTATTATCTGGAATTGTTCTCTAAAGAGATACTTTCCCCTCCTGCTTTAAGTAAGTTCTTCTTTAAAGTATAAAATTGAAGTCAAAGGTATAAAATTGAAACTTTAGGAAAATCACTTGGCTATCTTTTATTTCTCCATTTAACAACTGTACTGATAACCTCCCCACCCCTTCAAGACACACACATGCACATGCACACACACACACATTATACATTCGTTGTTACCCTGTTATGACCCTACACCCACTGAGAAAATTCTGTTCCCTTGAGAAAATGTACATGATGCAGTGCATGATACTCCCCTAGGTTTGTCAGCAAGAAGAAAAAAAGGTTGAGAATCACTGATCTAGTCCAGTTCTTTAATCTCACAATATGAAAACTAAGAACCAGAGTGGCAGTAATTCCCCCCCAGTTACAGTTAATTTGCAACATACCCATTTAGAATCTGGTATTCTAGCTTCCTGTGTTATTCTCTTTTTTTTTTAAATTTGTCAGAACTGCCTTTGTGAAATGGTATATGTTCTTAATGATTCTAGGGACTATAACAAAAAGAAGAGGGCAATAAATTTTCTGGGATCCTATAACAAAGCAGTTGGCTGAGATAGGCTAATCCTTTTCTATACCTACCCTCTTAGTCCCTGTTAAGTTCCAGCTCATTGATATGGAGTGTACTTTTTCATAATTGCAGGTTGTGATTGCATAGCTTTTTTGTGTCTATTTTTAATTTTTTTCCTTTAATGCCTGAGAAAGTCACAGAGTTGGTGAAACTCAACCAGAGAATTATCTCCTAGAATTTTGTATGATTTCTTTAATGAGAAAGTATATTTGTTAATCACAAGTAGACTATAAGATTATTTGGTTCATTCATTAAGTAAACATTTATTGAGAATCTGTTTAATATGTCAGTCCCTGAGGTAAGTATATGAATAAAGAGTGCTTGTAAATCCTAAGAGAAAGTTTACAACACTGATACTTAGTTTCATCTGAGGATGACATATTGGGTTTTAACAGTGAATTAATAACTCCTGGAAAGAAAGGCAAATGATCTTGTGGTATTAGAATTGGTAGACTCTGCTCTTGGTTTTTTTTTCTGGAGATTATCTCCAGTGTAATTGTTGATCTTGCTTTCAGGTTTAAGGGTAATAAGCCTTTTGTCAAACAATGATACTGGTTTGTTTTTTTTTATTAAGGTATTATTATTATTGATATACACTATTCTGAAGGTTTCACATGAAAAAACAATGTGGTTACTACATTTACCCATATAATCAACTCCCTACCCATACCCCATTGCAGTCATGGTTCATCAGTGTAGTAAGATGCCACAGATTCACTATTTGCCTTCTCTGTGCTACACTGTTTTTCCCATGACACCCCACACCATATGTACTAAACATAATACCCCTCAATCCCCATCTCCCTCCCCCCAATCCGCCCTCCCATACCCCTCCCCCTTGGTAACCTCTAGTCCCTTCTTGGAGTCTGTGAGTCTGCTGCTGTTTTGTTCCTTTAGTTTTGCTTCATTGCTATACTCCACAAATGAGGGAAATCATTTAGCACTTGGTTTAATCTGCCTGGCTTATTTCACTGAGCATAATATCCTCCAGCTCCATCCGTGTTGTTGCAAATGGTAGGATTTGTTTCTTTCTTATGGCTGAATAGTATTCCATTGTGTATATGTACCACATCTTCTTTATCCATTCATCTACTGATGGACACTTAGGTTGCTTCCATATCTTGTCTACACTTAGGTTGCTTCCATATCTTGTCTGTTGTAAATAGTGCTATGATAAACATAGGGGTGCATATGTCTTTTTGAATCTGAGAAGTTGTATTCTTTGGGTAAATTCCAAGGAGTGGGATTCCCGGGTCAAATGGTATTTCTATTTTTAGTTTTTTGAGGAACCTCCATATTGCTTTCCACAATGGTTGAGCTAGCTTACATTCCCACCAGCAGTGTAGGAGGGTTCTCCTTTCTCCGCATCCTTGCCAGCAATTGTTGTTCTTAGTCTTTTTGATGCTGGCCATCCTTACTGGTGTGAGGTGATATCTCATTGTGGTTTTAATTTGCATTTCTCTGGTTATTAGTGATGTGGAACATCTTTTCATGTGTCTGTTGGCCATCTGAATTTCTTCTTGGGAGAACTGTCTCTTCATATCCTCCACCCATTTTTTAATTGGGTTATTTGCTTTTTGGGTGTTGAGGCATGTGAGTTCTTTATATATTTTGGATGTTAACCCCTTGTTGGATATTTCATTTACAAATATATTCTCCCATAATGTAGGATGCCTTTTGTTCTGTTGATGGTATCCTTTGCCATACAGAAGATTTTTAGTTTGGTGTAGTCCCATTTGTTCATTTTTGCTTTTGTCTCCCTTGCTCGAGGAGATGCGTTCAGGAAGAAGTTGCTCATGCTTATATTTAGGAGATTTTTGCCTATATTGTCTTCTAAGAGTTTTATGGTTTCATGATGTACATTCAGGTCCTTGATCCATTTCGAGTTTACTTTTGTGTAAGGGGTTAAACAATAATCCAGTTTCACTCTCTTGCATGTAGCTGTTCAGTTTTGCCAACACCAGCTGTTGAAGAGACTGTCATATCCCCATTGTATGTCCATGGCTCTTTTATCGTATAATAATTGACCATATATAGTTGGGTTTATACCTGGGCTCTGTAGTCTGTTCCATTGGTCTGTTGTTCTGTTCTTGTGCCAGTACCAAATTGTCTTGATTACTGTGGCTTGGTAGTAGAGCTTGAAATTGGGGAGCATAATCCCCCCACTTTATTCTTCCTTCTCAGGATTGCTTTGGCTATTTGGGGTCTTTTGTGGTTCCATATGATTTTAAAACTATTTTCTCTAGTTCATTGAAGAATGCTGTTGGTAATTTGATAGGAACTGCATTGAATCTGTAGCTTACTTTAGGCAGGATGGCCATTTTGACAATATTAATTCGTCCTATCCATGAGCATGGGATGTGTATCCATTTATTGGTATCTTCTTTAATTTCTCTCATGAGTGTCTTGTAGTTTTCAGGGTATAGGTTTTTCACTTCCTTCATTAGGTTTATTCCTAGGTATTTTATTCTTTTGGATGCATTTGTGAATGGAATTGTTTTCTTGATTTCTCTTTCTCCTAGTTCATCGTTAGTGTATAGGAATGCAACAGATATCTGTGTATTAATTTTGTATCCTACAACTTTGCTGAATTCAGATATTAGATCTAGTAGTTTTGGAGTGGATTCTTTAGGGTTTTTTATGTACAATATCATGTCATCTACAAACAGGGACAGTTTAACTTCTTCCTTGCCAATCTGGATGCCTTTTATTTCTTTGTGTTGTCTGATTGCCGTGGCTAGGACCTTCAGTACCTCCAGAACTATGTTGAATAAAAGCGGGGAGAGTGGGCATCCTTGTCGTGTTCCCAATCTTAAAGGAAAAGCTTTCAGCATCTTCCTGTTAAGTATGATGTTGGCTGTGGGTTTGTCATATATGGTCTTTATTATGTTGATGTACTTGCCCTGTATACGAATTTTGTTGAAAGTTTTTATCATGAATGGATGTTGAATTTTGTCAAATGCTTTTTCAGCATCTATGGAGATGATTGTGTGGTGTTTGTCCTTCTTTTTGTTGATATGGTGGATGATGTTGATGGATTTTCGAAATTGTACCATCCTTGCATCCCTGTAATAAATCCTACTTGATCATGATGGATGATCTTTTTGATATATTTTTGAATTCGGTTTGCTAATATTTTGTTAAGTGTTTTTGCATCTGTGTTCATCTGGGATATTGGTCTGTAATTTTCTTTTTTTGTGGTGTCTTTTCCCGGTTTTGGTATTAGAGTGACGTTGGCCTTGTAGAATGAGTTTGGGAGTATTCCATCCTCTTCTACTTTTTGGAAAACTTTAAGGAGGATGGGTATTAGGTCTTCAGTAAATGTTTGATAAAATTCAGCAGTGAAACCATCTGGTGCAGGGTTTTTTCCTTAGGTAGTTTTTTGATTAGCAGTTCAATTTCATTGCTGGTAATTGGTCTGTTCAGATTTTCTGTTTCTTACTGGGTCAGCCTTGGAAGGTTGTATTCTTCTAGAAAGTTGTCCATTTCTTTTAGGTTATCCAGTTTGTTACCATATAATTTTTCATAGTATTCTCTAATAGTTCTTTGTACTTTGGTGCTGTCCGTAGTGATTTTTCCCTTCTCATTTCTGATTCTGTTTATGTGAGTAGACTCTCTTTTTTTTCTTGATCAGTCTGGCTAGGGGTTTATCTATTTTGTTTATTTTCTCAAAGAAGCAGCTCCTGCTTTCATTGATTCTTCCTATTGTTTTATTCTTCTCCATTTTATTTATTTCTGCTCTAATCTTTATTATATCCCTCCTTCTACTGACTTTGAGCCTCATTTGTTCTTCTTTTTCTTGTTTCGTTAAGTGTGAGATTAGACTGTTCATATGGGATTGTTCTTCTTTCCTAAGGTAGCCTGTATTGCAATATACTTTCCTCTTAGCCCAGCCTTCGCTGCATCCCACATATTTTGCAGTGTTGAATTATTGTTGTCATTTGTCTCCATATATTGCTTCATCTCTGTTTCTATTTGGTCATTGATCCATTGATTATTTAGGAGCATGTTATTAAGCGTCCATGTGTTTGTAGGATTTTTCATTTTCTTTGTGTAATTGATTTCTAGTTTCATACCTTTGTGATCCGAGACGCTGGTTGGTACAATTTCAATCTTTTTGAATTTACCGAGGCTCTTCTTGTGGCCTAGTATATGATCTATTCTTGAAAATGTTCCATGTACACTTGAGAAGAATGTGTATCCTGCTGCTTTTGGGTGTAGAGTTCTGTAGATGTCTGTTACGGTCCGTCTGTTCTAATGTGTTGTTCAGTGCCTGTGCCTCCTTACTTATTCTCTGTCTGGTTGATCTGTCCTTTGGAGTGAGTGGAGTGTTGAAGTCTCTTAGAATGAATGCACTGCATTCTATTTCCACTTTTAATTCTGTTACTAGTTGTTTCACATATGTAGGTGCTCCTGTGTTAGGTGCACAGATATTTATAATGGTTATATCTTCTTGTTGGATTGACCCCTTTATCACTATGTAATGTCCTTCTTTGTCTCTTGTGACTTTCTTTGTTTTGAAGTTTATTTTGTCTGATACAAGTACTGCAACTCCTGCTTTTTTCTCACTCTTGCATGAAGTATCTTTTTCCATCCCTTCACTTTTAGTCTGTATATGTCTTTGGGTTTAAAGTGAGTCTCTTGTAGGCAGCATATGGATGGGTCTTGTTTTTTTTATCCATTCAGTGACTCTATGTCTTTTGATTGGTGTGTTCACACCATTTACATTTAGGCTGACTATCGATAGGTATGTACTTATTCCCATTACAAGCTTTAGATTCATGGTTACCAAAAGTTCAAGGCTAACTTCCTTACTTCCTTACTATCTAAGAATCTAACTTAATTCACTTGGTATGCTGTTACAAACACAATCTAAAGGTTCTTTTTTCCTCCTCCTTTTTCTTCCTCCTCCATTCTTTATATATTAGGTATGTTCTGTACTCTGTGTCTATCCCTTGATTGACTTTAGGCGTAGTTGATTTAATTTTGCATTTGCTTAGTAATAAACTGTTCTACTTTCTTTACTGTGGTTTTATTACCTCTGGTGACAGCTATTAAATCTTAGGAACACTTTCATCTATAGCAGTCCCTCCAAAATACACTGTAGAGATGGTTTGTGGGAGGTAAATTTCTCAGCTTTTCCTTATCTGGAATTTGTTTAATTCCTCCTTCAAATTTAAATGATAATCTTGCTGGGTAAAGTATTCTTGGTTTGAGGCCCTTCTGCTTCATTGCATTAAATACATCATGCCACTCCCTTCTGGCTTGTAAGGTTTCTGCTGAGAAGTCTGATGGGTTTTCCTTTGTATGTGATCTTATTTCTCTCTCTGGCTGCTTACAATAGTCTGTCCTTATCCTTCATCTTTGCCATTTTAAATATTATATGTCTTGGTGTTGTCTTCCTTGGTTCCCTTCTGTTGGGAGATCTGTGCCCCTTCATGACCTGAGAGACTATCTCCTTCCCCAGACTGGGGAAGTGTTCTGCAATTACCTCCTCAAAGACACTTTCTATCCCTTTTTATCTCTCTCCTTCTTCTGGTACCCCTATAATGCGAATATTGTTGTGTTTGGATTGGTCACAGAGTTCTCTCAATAGTCTTTCATTCTTAGAGATCCATTTTTCTCTCTGTGCCTCAGCTTCTTTGTATTCCTCTTCTCTAATTTCTATTTCATTTATTGTCTCCTCCACCGTATCTAATCTGCCTTTTAAACCTTCCATTGTATGTTTCATTTCTGATCCTGTGTTCTGTAATGATTGGATCTCTGACCGGAATTCATTCTGGAGTTCTTGAATGTTTTTCTGTACCTCCATGAGCATGTTAATGATTTTTACTTTGAAATCTTCAGAAAGATTCATGGGGTCAATTTCATTTGAATCTGTCTCTGGTGTATTCATAATTTTGCTTTGAACCAGGTTCCTTTGACATTTCATATTTGTATGTGGTGCCCTCTAGTTCCAAGAAGCTCTACTCTCTGGAGCTGCTTGGCCCCTGGAGCTATGTCGGGTGTTGCAGGGGAGTGGCATTGGTGCCTGGAGGGAGGAAAGAGCTGTTCACTGCTTCCTGGCTGCTATGCCTGTCTCCACTGCCAGAACTACTGGCAGAGCACACAGGTATAAGCCTCTATGCTTTGCATTTGTAGCTGCTGTAGGCAGGGCTTCCCTCTGACTGGCCTAATGCCAGGGTAGGGTTTGCCAGTTTTCAAGCCAGGTGGGGCTGGCTGGGAGGAAGGTGCAGCAGGCTGCGAATCACGGAGAGGTCCTTGGAGCTGTGTATCCAGCCAGGGGGCTGGATCGCCTGAAGATCGTGAAAGTTCCCAACCTGCTGGGCAGAGTGCACCTGGACAATTTTGTCTACCTGTCCTTTATCTTGAGCAGTAAGCTCTGTGCAATTCTTGCCTCTTTAGGAGCCCTCTTGCTGTTAGGAAGTCTCTCAGACTGCCCACCTGCCTTTTGTCCCAGAGGCAGCTGGATATGGATCCCTGTTTTCCACAAGCAGCTGGAATCTCAGTCTCTCCAGGTGTTCTGCCTTTCTTAGCTTTCCAACCCCCCTACTCATGAGAACACCATGAAATGTAGGTTTGTGCTCCTAGAGCAGATTTCCAGAGGTAGGTGTTCAGCAGTCCCAGGCCTCCACTCCCTCCCTGTTCCATTTTTCTTCCTCCCACTGATGATCTGGGGTGGGGGAAGGGCTTGTGTTCTGCCTGGCCATGGCTTTAGTATGTTACCCTGTTCTGTGAGGTTTATTCTTTTCTCCAGGTGTATGCAGTCTGGCGAACCCCTCTTTCCAGTTGCTCTTTCAGGATTAGTTGTATTAATTATATTTTCATATTCTATGTGGTTTTAGGAGGAAGCCTCTGTCTCACCTCTCATGCCGCCATCTTTAATCCTGTCTCCCCACCATGATACTGTTTTGTAAAAAAATTATCTTAGTTGCTGTCTTGCAAATGAATTTCAGCCCAGGCAAGTTTGCTGTAGATTCACTGTGACCATAGAAATTTACAGCAAAGGGTTCTTGGGGTAAAAGGTTATACCCAACTTTATTTCCAGGTGGCAGGTCAGTCACTAAAATCCCGTTCACTCAGAGCGAGTCTGTTTTACCAGTGCTGCTTCGGATGCAGCAAGGTGGTCTCTGCCTCTGGGCCCCTCTGTCTGCACAGTCGTCCTCTGGGCCTCTCTGCACAGCTGTCCTGCACAGCCGTCCTCCCGGCCTCTGTCCTTGGCGCTGCCACCACTCCAGCCTCCGCTCCACTCTCCTACATCCTTGCAGCCCTGCCACCCTGTGGCCCCCAGAGCACTGGGCGGAACTCTTTATATTAACACAATAATGGCTTATTGCCTAAAGGTATGGAAGTGGCAGCAAAGCAACAGGCCAGTCACATCATCAGGTGGTTTAAGTTCAGCGAGGATCCTGGCCATAGGAACCCCACTTTCCCCACAGTTGCCTATTCCTATTTTAGAATCTGCTTATAATTACGGTTTTGACATCTCCCATCTGAGATTCTTTTACACATAGAAAGCAGAGAAGGGTGGGTCCAAAGTGGGTCTTTTTAGGTCTTTTGTTAGGTAAGTACATCCACTGAATAAAAAGAAAGCCAGAAAAGGTTGGTGTCCTCCCTATGAATACCTGTGATTGAAGGTGTCATCATTTGCACTACTTTTAACTCTGTCTCTTTCAGTTCCTATTGTCCTTGCCATAAACAAATGTGACAAAGCTGAGGCTGATCCTGAAAGAGTGAAAAAAGAACTGCTAGCTTATGATGTGGTGTGTGAGGATTATGGAGGCGATGTTCAAGCAGTGCATGTCTCTGCACTTACGGTAAATGGAGGCACCTCGTAGATGATTTGTTCAGATGGGGTTGCTATGTACATAGTGCACGTAGTGCATTGTGCTTCTGGCATACATCATTTCTGTTTAAAAATTCTCTGGGTGCAAAGCTGGAATCATTATCCTGGTTTGGTAGATTAGCAGTTAGGCTCAGAAAGGTCAGTTACCAATCCAGGGTTACATAGCTTTCATTGGGAAGTCGAGTCTAAACCTAATGCTATTCTTATTATGATATACTTAGAACAAGGGAAATAAATGGTGAGTGATGTGACGATAGGGTAATAGTAGGCTGAAGACAGTTTTAAGAAGAAATGAAATACAGCTGGTAATAAAAAGTGCTTATTTTTGTAGTGAAAAACAGTGGAATAAGTCTTAGGCATTTAATAGAGATTTAAACAAAAATTTCATTAATACAAAGATGAACCATTTGGGTTCAGTTTGTTATTGATGGGCTCAATGTTTCTGTGAATTAAATTGCTTTAAGTCTCATAATGTTATTAATGATGAATTCCATTATCTTTTAAATTACCAGTTATTCTCTTCTGATTGAAAAACACCAATGGTGCTCATTATCTGTGTTGTGATAGCATTTTCCAGTTCTCTTCCCCATATACAGTTTGCTGCTAAATACAATTTCCTTTCTTCATTCCATTCTTATCATATTCCATGGTTTACTCATAGTACAGACTTTTCCCCCTGATCATTCACTGAAGGGATGGTACTTGGGCTTCCTTCCTCTAATTGTCTCATTTTTTTTTCTTGCTTTTCTTAAGTTTGTTACCCCTAGCATGCTAGCCATGCCTCTTTTCCTCTGAAATTCATAAAATTCCACCTTACTTTGTTATCTTTCCACTATACCTCAATTGCTGTTGCACTCTGAAAGCCAGATGGCAAAATTAAACATTTGAAGACATGGACACCTTTCTGTCCAGGTACCATCAGATGAATAGATAGTAAAGCTGCTTAGGCAAGTTTGGAGACATGGCAGAGATGGTTCCTGGGGAATGGAGGGAGTTAGGAGAGAATAACAGGGAAGTAAGATGAGGCCATCTTTCCCAAGGCAGAGATAATGGACTACTTCATGCAAAGAAACAACCCAGCTCTGCTCTTCAGAGCAGCATTGTATAAATTGTAATATATACTAGGAATGGGTAAAAAAAAAAAAAAGCAGATGGATAAGCAGAGTATTTAGTCAGTTTTGTTTACAGTTGTCTCTGTTGTTTTATACTCTAACAATTGTGAGCAATCTCTTAACTGACATGGAGAATGGAAGAATCCTTTGCCCATCAGTTTCATTTCCATCACTAGTTATCAGCTGTGTTATCTTGGAGCCCTACAAAGCATAGTAAACATGGGTCATTAAAAGTGAAAGAATCATCCAACCTAGCTCCTTCATTTTACAGTTGAGGAAAGGAGATCAAGGTAGATGAAATGATTTTTCAAGGTTGCACAGCTGGGTGGTTAGAGTGTGGCTTAAAACCTGGGTCTAGTCAGTGCTTTTTCTCTTTATTTATTTAATAAAGGTAAATAATGTTTGATATACTTACTTTATAGGATTCTTGAGTTGAATCAAATTAAATAACAGATGTGGAAGCTTGTTCAGTTGGATAGAACTTCAAATGTAAAGTAGCATGAAAGGAAATAACAGAAAGAAAACACAATTGTAGAGACAGGAGAGAGAGAGGAATGAAGTGTGTGTTTCTGAAAGGTTATTGACAAGCATCACTAGTGACCATCCTTTTATAAAAAGGCCACTGCTCCTTGCAAGATCTGTTCCTGGATCAGGTTTTCTTGCTTATCTCTTCCTGCCTTCTTTCTTTCCTTCTAACTCTCGTGCTCTTAATGCTTAAAGAGAAAAGTATAATATAACTGTCAAGGATTGTTTGGCTTTCTGACCCTGGTATTTACATTTACAAATAATATTTATAAATGTTTATTAATAACTTTTCATTGTTGTTAAAGGGCAATAATCTGATGGCTTTGGCAGAGGCAACAGTTGCCCTTGCAGAAATATTAGAATTGAAAGCAGACCCTACTGGTCCAGTGGAAGGAGCAGTAATAGAATCTTTCACGGACAAAGGAAGAGGGTAGGACTGTTAAAATGCTTGCTTTTTAATAATTTTGTTCTATTGTTTTTGTGACCTGATTATATGACAATATATTATTTTTATTGCATGTTATTGTTAGCCCATGAACTATATTTTCAAAGCATTTGTTTCAAAAAGTATTTTTTTTACACTAGTGTACAGAACACAAAATGCAGTTATTAGTAGACTGTAGCAACTGTCTGTACACATCCAGTAGTCATACTTAGATGGCTTATGTAGTTCAGTTTGTTTGATTTTTTCCCCCTCATTGACTTAACAGGATTGGTAAAAGCCTCATAGATGACCATAAATTGAAATGAAATAGCAGTTGTTGCATTTTATGTTTCTAAGTTCTTTATTTCATTATCCATTAATAAAATATATAGGAAGGTCTTTGGAATGGTTTTCTCTTCTTTAATTTTCCCTCCCTATCAGCAGAAGAGGTCTTCTCACTGCTTAACAATTAAATTATAGAAAGGGTCTGGGATTCTCAGAACCTGCTCAGCTATCTGCACCCTCTACTACCGTAAACTTACAAGAAAATTTTTCTTAATGGTAAAGATGCATAACATTAAATTTACCATCTTAACCAGTTTTAAATGTAGAGTTTAGTAGTATTAAGTATATTCATATTGTTGTGCAACAGATCTTTAGAACTTTTCATTTGCAAAACTGAAATTCTACTCATGAAACACTGATTTCCCCTCACTTTCCCTCTTAGCCCTTGGCAACTACCTATTTCTTTTCCTATAATTTTGACTACTTTAGATACTTCAGATGAGTGAAATCATATGGTATTTGTCCTTTTTAACCAGCTTATTTCATTTAGAATAGGATTTCTTTTTTTAAGGTTGCATAACATTCCATTGTACATACAGCATTTTCTCTATCCATTCTTCTATCAGTAGACATTCTTCTGCCAAAAAGGGGATTAGGATTCTGTTAGAACCTATTCAGCTATCTGCACCATCCACTACCATAACCTTATAAGAAATTTTGTTTTTTTTAATGGTAAAGATACATAACATTATGGCACCTTTTGGCAATAGTGAAGAAATGTTTTTATAGTATGAAAAACTGAGAGTTCAGAAGTAGTGGAGTTAACCCTGTATGTACATTATATATATTTAAATCTCATAAAGATACCTTTGCTTTACTTAAGAAAATGCCATTACATTTCAGTTAGGACATTAAGAATACATACTTTTATTTTCCTTTTAGTCCTGTTACCACAGCTTTAATTCAAAGAGGAACTTTGAGAAAAGGCTCAATTCTGGTTGCTGGAAGGAGTTGGGCAAAAGTACGCTTAATGTTTGATGAAAATGGAAAAACAATCAATGAAGCCTGTCCCAGCATGCCAGTGGGAATTATAGGCTGGAGAGACCTCCCTTCTGCAGGAGATGACATTCTTGAAGTAGAATCTGAGGTATATCAAGTTTAATTCTATTCAATAGATACAATATAATGATTTTAAATACCAATCTTTATTGCCATGCTAAATAAGTATATTAATGTTAACAAGTAATTCTGCCTATAAGGGGGCCGGTGCCATTTTAGAATTTGGCTATTGAATTTTTTTAAATGTGAGAAAAAATTTTAAATTAAATAATTTCAATCATACATTAAAGCCTCCAAAGTTATATAAGTTTCTTGAAACTTAAAATTAGCAGTTTCAAATATGAGTTAAGCTAAGCTAAATGGAGGAAAAATACAAAGCTTTTAACTCAGTAGTTACTGGTTTCTGTTTTGTTAAATAATGTCCATTTTTTTCCCTGTAAAGTCAAGGGCACGTGAAGTTGTTCACTGGAGGAAGTATGAACAAGAACAGGAGAAAAATAAAGAGGATTTGAAAATCATAGAAGAAAAGCGGAAGGAACACCAAGAAGCTCATCAGAAAGCTCGTGAGAAGTATGGCCCTTTGTCCTGGAAGGAAAGATCATTTATAAAGTACCAAGAAAGAAAGGAACAAAAATCCTTAAAGCCAAAAAAGAAAGCAGAAAGAGACTTAAGTGTACTTCCTATAATTATTAAAGGTGACTTTTTAAATATTTCACTTCAACAACACATTTTTGGAATTCATGTATTTCTTTATTCTCACAATTAATTTGGGTTTTAAATATAAGCCAAAATTAAGTATTTTGGGGGAGTTTTTTTTTAATTGAAGTATAATTGACATGCAATATTACATTAATTTGAGAGGTACAGCATGATTCAATATTTGTATATATTACAAAATGATCAGCACAGTAAGTCTAATTAACACCCATCACCATACATAGTTACAAAATTTTTTCCTTGTGGTTAAAACTTTTCAGATCTACTCTCAGCAACTTTCAAATGTGCAATACAGTATTATTAACTATAGTTACCATGCTGTACATTATATTAATCCCCAGGAATCACTGACTTTAGAACTGGAAGTTTGTACCTTTTAGCACCTTTCACCCTTTTCACCCATCCCCAACTGGGGAAAATTTTCTTAGTAAACATTTTTCTTGCTTATTTTGTTGTAAATGTATGTTTGGTTCATTATACTTTATTAAGTTGAATAGATACTTATAATGCTAAACCTAAAGTGGACTTAGTGAAAAGTGCCATTCCTATTATGCCATCCCAATAGGCTATTGTCATTTTTATGTCTGTTCATATGTAACTGTTAACACCAATAATTTAAAACTTTTGCTGCATTTAGGTGATGTTGATGGTTCAGTTGAGGCCATTTTGGACATTATGGAAACCTATGATGCTTCACATGAGTGTGAACTTGAATTAGTACATTTTGGTGTGGGTGATATTAGTGAAAATGATGTTAACCTTGCTGAAACATTTTGTGGTAAGAATTCCATTTCCTATTTTCTCTAGAACACACTGTGAACCATTTGGCTTCTGTCTTTTGTTGCTTGGCTAGTCATATCTGACATTTACCCCCACAGCCTCTTCCTTCCTGTTGTATTGGAGTCCAAGCTTGCAATTAGGGCTGATGGGATGTGCAGTTTTGCAGCCACAGCTCCCCTTATTGTACTGCAACCTTGGGGAACTATTTCCAGTCTTGGTTTCTTTTTTTTTCTTTTTTGTACTGCCCCCATTCCCCACTCCTCCCACTTCCCCACTTAATCCAAGGTTGGTTCTTTCACTTAGACTTTTGAATTCTCCTAACACTATAGTCAGCCTATACAGTACTTTCTTTCATCTTTTTTTTTTTATTCCCATTTTTCACTGGTAATTTTACAAATTCTTTCTTTGAGCAAAAGCTCCTTTTTGTTTAAAATGCTTAGAAGGCAGGAGGACTGTTCATTAGTCAAATTATGATACAGCAGAGGGGACTCATAACTGCCACTTTAACTAGCAAAGCACCAAAATTATTGAGTGATTAATGAATCATTTAGGAAGCAGATACTTCATGACCTACCTTGAGTAGAATTAGATGTTAATCTCTACCACTGAAAGTATTTTATAGGCACTAACTGGCATAGCACTATACTATAATGTAGGTACTGTATTAGATGATTAAAAATAAGACTTTGAAGGTGGTTGTATTTTTCTCTTAATTTAAGCTGTTCGCATTGCTTAAGGCATAAATATTGGCTTTTGCTTTTTATTCCCCCAAGGTATTTGCATTTAAATACATTATTTGTTCTTTGGTAAAGTGGTCAGCTCCATGGAACTTGTTTCATTTTTTGGATAACTCTTGAACTTTACCGATTAAATAACTATTTTTGAGCATCTTTTAGTCAACTAAATACCTGTAAACCAGAAAAATTTTAGACAAAAATAGACAATAGGATAATTTAATAATAGAATTTTTATTAAAATAATTAATATTCAGCCCTAATCATTTTTTATTCCTGATAAAAAAAATCAGAGCTTTGTTTAGCATGCTGCCTTGCACATTATAGCACTTAAAATAATACTTCCTAAATGAATAGATTTAAAAATCATAAATTTTCCTTGTTAAACAGCCATAGTAGAAATTTATAAAATCTTTTCATTAATTCAAAAATTTACTATTTTTCATGAGAAAAAATTATAGAATTTCTCATCTCCCCTAATTTGTTTTTAATTTACATAGAGGAAATAAAACAATTTAGATTTGAGTTTCTGCTTTAAAGACAAATGGTGTAATGCAGTATTTTTGCTTGCCAGGTGTTATATATGGCTTTGGTGTGAGTGCAAGCAGTGTTATCCAGCAATTAGCTGCAAAAAAAGGAGTAAAAATTAAACTTCACAAAATCATTTACCGTCTTATTGAAGATGTGCAGGAAGAACTGGGCAGTAGGTTCGCCCCCACTGTGGAAGAGGACCCAATAGGTGAGTGTTTGCTGAATATTACCTCTAAACACTCATATCTTAGGTGCTATAAATAAAACTTGAAGGCAAATATGACAGTATATTTAATTGTTGAAATACATTCACTGTTCCAATACATATCCTGTGTTCTAGAAAAAATAACTACTATAAGAATTCAGTTGCAAGTTCATGTGTATTATAAACACCTGCCTCTGCAACACTTTGTACTTAGGTCCTGAGGATACAAAGGCAACTAAGGCAATAAGAATTTGCCCTGAAGTTCATACATGAACAACTAATTGTAATACAAATTAGATTGGGATGAGAGGCATAAAGATTATTCACAGTGTCATAAGAGGAGCCATTGATTTTTGTCCTGGAGCTGAAAGAGAAATCTGCCATGAGAAGAAAATTTACATTTAAATTAAGTATTTGAAAATATTCTTTCTAGCATATCTTTTGACCTGATTAAAGGCTAAATTTATCAAAGATGGACTGAATCATTTTACCTTTTTTCTCCCCACACACATTTAAATTTTTATTTTGGTGTTTTAAATTTCCAGAAAAATTACAAGTGTAAAGGACTGCCTCCCATATACCCTTTACCCAGGTTTACCAGTTCACATTTTGCCCTATTTGCTGTATGCATGTCCCACTCCAGACACAGACACACAAATTTTTTTTTTCTGGACCACTTGAGAGTAAATAACAAATATTGTGTCCATTTGCCACTAAATACTTGCACTCTTAAGCACAGTGATGTTCTCTTACAAAACCAGAGAACAAATATCAAACTCAGGAAATTTAACATTAATATTGTAATCTAAGCCACAGCCCATATTCAAATTTTGTCTATTTTCCCAATAATGTACTTTATAGATACGTATTTTCCCCCTAGTCCAGGATCATAGATTACACTTGGTTCTTAGTCTTTTTTGACCTTGATTTTGAATTGTGACTGCAGAATGTATTTTAATTTGGATTTGTCTGATGTTTCCTCAAAATGAGTTTGTGTTTGCATTTTGGTCCACAATATAGATTTATGTTAGGCATTCCTGACCTAAACATGATCATACAGAGATTTGTATGTTCTTGTGTTAAGAGAAATTTGGAAAACTATGAGTAATGTCAGGGTTCCTAGCAGTAAGCATTAAATAACACCTTATACTATGTGATACCAATGTCATTATTGGAATTTGTTTTAATTTTCAGTCATTGAAAAAATTAAGCTTAGTTACAGAATTAGTATTATTAAGTGGATATAAATTACCAGTAGTGAGATTAAAAGTAAGGTAACAGACATTCCAGAAAATATATTGAAGGACAGCTGAAAACCAGGTTTTTCAGGGAGCAGACAGAAATTGTACTTATCACCTTCTAGTGCATTTTACTCAACCAAAAAAATGTGTTCCATTTTTCTTTTCTTCATTCTCTTGGTAAGCATGTATATTTTTATGATTTTCTTTTCCAAGAATTCACAAGGATTTTCATGTTTTTATTTCTAATGTTGGCCAGGAAAATAAAGTTAGTGGAGTCAGAGAAAACCTTTCTACCCATGAGTTTGTATTTTCCTCACACCTCTTAATTCTTGCCCTGCACAATGTCAGAAATTATTTCTCAGAATCTTTCATTTTCTGTGCACTTAATGTTTTCTTCTTCCTAAAGGTGAGGCTTCTATACTAGCTACCTTCTCTGTAACAGAAGGGAAGAAAAAAGTTCCTGTGGCTGGTTGCAGAGTCCAAAAGGGACAGTTAGAAAAACAAAAAAAATTTAAGTTAATCCGTAATGGACACGTTATTTGGAAGGGTAAGAAACATCAAAACATTGTTATCATATGCAGTCACCAAAACCTCATGATGTCATGTAACCATCTGAAGTCTATTCATCTGTCACTCTTCCGACCTGAGCTCAGACCTGCCTTCTTGCATTAAGTGGTCTCTAGTTGATGGGCTGGCTCCCTCCCTTACTAGTACTGCTGACTCTTCTGGGTATTTTAGTCCCCCAGTCTTACTCTAAGCTTCTAAAAATTGGCCCTAAACTATCTTTCCAGCCCTGTCTCCTAGACTTACTACATCATACTTATTTCCAACCTTAACTAGAACTTTTGCCTGCAATATCTTATATCATGGCTCATGGCTTCAAGTCCTGAGCACAGTCCCGTCCTCTGTAGTTATCTGCCTTTGAATGTAAGATGTAGTTACCTTTCACTCTTCACAGGATTCTAAAATGTTAGAATTTCAGTGTAACTTTCTTCTTAACACCAGACTAGCGCCAATAGGTACTTATTTGTTGAATATATGAACATTAAGTTTTCTGTTTTTTTAAGGTTCATTAACCTCACTGAAACACCATAAAGATGACATTTTAGTTGTCAAAACTGGAATGGATTGTGGTCTCAGCCTGGATGAAGAAAAGGTAGAATTTAAAGTGGGAGATGAAATTGTTTGTTATGAAGAAAAGGAAGTTCCAGCCAAGACTTCTTGGGACCCAGGATTTTAAAAATTAAAATATTAAATATATTGCTTTATTATAGAGCAAATGGTTTTACTGACAGTATGAATTCACCACTACTGATCAAAAAATACTCTAGTTCTGTCAAGCACTCACATGCCTAATTTGACAAAATGCTACAGAAGTAGGAAAACTTATTTAAGGATGCCTCCAACTAGAAATACTGGAGTGGAAAGAATATGGTAAAAGGGAGTAATTGGTGTATCACTATACACAATAATCAGTTTATTAATAAACTTCAAGTGCATGTTTTAGTTAAGAGTGGTGTGAAGAGAAACAGTCCTTCCTGAATCAAGCTCCATGGGCAAAATATGGCACCAAATACTGCTCAAAACTATTTTTCATCGTCAACAGTATTAGCAAATATTTAGAGTTTAAATTGAGTTCTTGCTTGACATTGACAATAAACTATGTTCCCTTGTACTAGATGGCAAACATACCAGCCAAACCAGCCAGGGACTCAGGATGAGTTTCTGAACTGCCAACTTAAAGCTTAGCCTCTAAACTTTTTACGTAACAAATATGTAGCCTCTGATTTGTATGATTCATACAAATCAGTGTTTCTCAATCTTAAGGGGCCAGTTCTTCACCAGGGGTCATTGGGCAATGTCTGGTTTACCCCTTTTGGTTTTAGGGAGGGGCTCTATGCTACTGGAATCAAGTGGGTAAAAGCCAGCGATGCCATTCACCATCCTAATGTGCACAGGGAGCCCACACAACAAAGAATGATCTGGTCCAAAATAGTACTGATGTAAAAAACAAACACAAAACTGGTTTATATCTAGACAGCTGATATTAAACAGAATTCTGCCAAAGTGTAGAGTGTTAATTAAAAAAAAAAAGTGATCATCAATTTGATGCTAAAAGCCACTCCAATAAATTACTGGAATAAACTCCAACAATTAATGTTAGTTCATGTGTTTTATTAACCCATATACAATTATTTGTCTTCTGGTTTACTGAAGCAATAGGTCAGACAACATTTGCCACAATAATGTCTGTCAAAGTGGCTGGCCATAAAAACTCCAGCACCACAAGGGCACTCCCAGCGAAGATGACTACTTTGCCATTCTCATCCACCTAAAAAGAACATACCTGCTGTTAAGTTAATTTTACAAGATAAATGCAATCTAAGTAACTCAAAATGTTTTTTTATTCACACAACAGGGGTAATTTTTAATACTTCTAAACCAAAGCACCCCAAAGCCTTACCAGTAACAAAAAAGTTCAGAGTTCATTAAAGTGGTGGACAGAGCTAAGACCTGAAACTCAGATCTGACTTCAAAATCAGAACCTTAGTTGGAACCAGTTATAAGGGAACCCCATTATATAAAACTTGTTCAAATACTAAGCAGGGAGGAAAAGAGCAAAACTTCTATATTGAAGAGAATTTGAAACCAGAGATGCAAATAAAACACAGGTAAAAATTTTAATATACAGGTTCACCTTATTTCAGAACAGCCAGCTTAACCTCCTTTCTCTTATGTTTATTCTTTCTTAGCACCACCACGAAGTCTCAGTACGACTCCTATTAATGTAAGAGGAAAAAGTAGGCTTTAAAAATGATTATGCTCATGCGCCAGTAAGAACTGATAAGTAGCATCAGGCATCTTAAAATTGGATGTGGTAAGACGTGCACAATTACATAAATAGAACCTTGTTGGGATTAGTCTGACTCTTAATTACTATTTTACAGGGAGATTAAAGAACACATCAAATTACACCAGCAGATGCACTCTGCAAAATCTAGAATGTGAGAAACTGTAAGTGTTTCTCAGAAGTTTGTGTAGGAGTCACCTGGGAATCTGTTGCTAATCTAATACTATTTCCCCCACTTTTGCATATTGATCAAAGTTTCTAAAGTACTTCTATTTAAAACGCTCTTTCTGCCAAACAGACCTTTTGAATGTTGTACTCAAGACAAAGTACGTCCATCTTCCAGCTGCTTGTCAGCACAGATCAGTCTTTGTTGATCAGGAGGAATTCCTAGTGAAAACAATTAAGGACAGCAGAACAAGTTTATCTGCTGGAGATATACAAAGTAACAACCCTGAAACAAATAGTACTAATAGTTGCACTGAGTTCTTACTACAGGTTAGGTGAAGTTTTAAACGTTTATATATTTCACCTTAATATCAACAACACTTAATACCTGTTAGTTTTCATTTAGATAAGGAAACAGGTGTTGAGACTAGCTAATCCAAAATCACACATTTGAAACGCACGGCGGCCTGGCTCCATGCTCAAAAACGTTTGTCTCGTGTTACTCAAATGAATCTCATTCTCAGTCAGAACCGTGCCCACCCCACAAAGAGCAGATACGACCTTATTTACAGAAGGCTGGAACTTCTGTAAATTAATTTTCTGAACTAGAAAATATTACTTGCCTTTCTTATCCTGGATCTTGGCCTTTACATTTTCTATTGTATCCGAAGGTTCAACCTACGAGTTTTAAAATGAAAATGCATTGGTAACACCTTGAGAAACTAGAACGCTCACTTCAATTTGAAGGTTACCACAGAAGCCAGCCGGGTCGGGACTCAAGCCCACCCACCAGAGCCGATCATTCAGCCAGCGGGCAGGCAACCTCCCGGGGCTGAGCTGGGGAACACGTCCTCACCCGCCGCGGGCCCCCTGCGCCGGCTACCGGGCCGGAACCATTGGAGGCCTAAGCCCTGGCTTCGGGCTTCGGAAACCGGCCGTAGGACCCGGCTCGGCAAACAACGCTCAGCTGCGGGCCAGGTTTCAGATCGCAGACTCAGAGGCACTTTCTAAGGCAGCAAGCAGTGCCGGACCCGAAGTCCACCTCAGGCCTTTACTCAGGCTTTGGCTTCCTCAGACTCCATGGCTGGTACCTCCAGAGTGATGGTCTTCCCTGTAAGGGTTTTCACGAAAATCTGCATCTTAGCGGCGGTTCCACCTGAGGTTGAGGGAAAAGCAGGGTCCGGTTAGACCTGGGGACACGGATGAGGAGACGTACGGAACACGGCCTTGAAGCACCCACACACCGCAGACGGCGGCTCAGAAAAGAACGGCGCGCAGTCCCACAGGGTTTCCCCGGGCCCTCGCCCGAGGCCCCGCCTCCTAGGCGGCCATGCCGATGCCTGGCGGCTGTCACAGCGGCTGTCTAACTGCATGCCAGACTCAGTCGTGAACCTCCTTTCTCTTCTAACAGGGGCTTACTTCTCACTTTAACCTGCAGAATGCTCTTGAAATAGTAGACTTAAACAACTTAAAAGTGTATTTAAAAGACTTTCCCCGTACAGTCGACGTGGCTAAAAGGGTCTTTAAAAGGCGGTGTGGTTGAGGGGGGCCTCACAGGAAAAGGGAAGAAATGGAAGCATCTTCTGGGCATTGTAGTTTTCCGCTGCTTTCCTTAGCCAGGACTACTCGTCCCAAGATGCAGTTCCATGCCTCCGGTTCCCTAGTTACTATGTCCAAGCCCCAGGCGGAGTTTGGAGGAAGGGATTAAGGTGAGGACGGAGGAAGGGTGAAGTGGAGTAATGGTTTCGAGGAAGACAGAAACGGGTCGGAAATGACTAGGAGGAAACGTTACGGGGCAGGAGACGGGAGGGGGAACGAAAGTATTGAGTTCACTCGAGTACCTAGGCGGCGAGGGGCGGAGCGTCTGCGGTTACCACCTGACGCCCCGTGGGCTTCCGAGGGAAGGGAATTCCCGTAGCCTAACTACGCAAACTGAAGAAAAGGTGGCACCTTCAAAACCTTTGACTCCTCCTTTTCTTGCCCTGTGGCCTCTTCTTGGCATCAACCCCCGAGTTTCTCCTAGCCTAAGGAAGGTTCTGAGCTTGAAAATCTCAGTTTTCAAATTTTAAAATGAAGCCATACGGGAAAGAGTGGTGGAATGGTTATTTGGCTGTAGAATTTATAAGTTTGGACGTTGGGAGTGGTGGTGAACGCCGGCCGTTAGAAGCAAGTTGTGCCCTCCCTCTCTGGCCTTTCTCCGCTGCACAAACGACAGAATCCTGTATAATGTACCCCCCTAATGTCTTCTCTGTTTATGTATCTATGCTCTCCCTTCAGCATCCCCATTCCCAAATTTAGGCACTCCTTAATTTTCTTCTGGAAAGGTTCAGTATCTAACTTGTATCTTTCTCTTTTTCCAATGCACCTTCACTTTTGCTTCCAAAATATTCTAAAAATTAAAAATGATTATGTCATTACAGTTAACCCTTGAACAACAAGGATTTGAACTTTGGGGGTATACTTACAAGTAGAATTTTCCCAATCAATATATTGGAAATTTGGGGGGACCTTGGTGAAAAACCTTTTTTTCTCT
>JAQQAC010012171.1:17415664-17444482 GCA_029783875.1 Phataginus tricuspis | reverse complement strand
CGTCCCACAGAAGTTGTGGCTTTGTGTTGTTGTTGTCATTAGTCTCCATATATTCTTTGATTTCTGTTTTGATTTGGTCGTTAACCCATTGATTCATTAGGAGAATGTTGTTAAGTCTCCATGTATTTGTGAGCCTTTTTGATTTCTTTCTGAAATTTATTTCTAGTTTTATACCTTTGTGATCTGAGAAGTTGGTTGGTAAGATTTCAATATTTTTGAATTTACTGAGGTTCTTTTTGTGGCCTAGAATGTGGTCTATTCTGGAAAATGTTCCATGTGCACTTGAGAAGAATGTGTATCCTGCTGCTTTTGGGTGCAGAGTTCTGTAGATATCTGTTAGGTCCATCTGTTCTAGTGTGTTGTTCAGTGCCTCTGTGTCTTTACTTATCCTCTGCCTGGTTGATCTATCCTTTGGAGTGAGTGGCGTGTTAAAGTCTCCTAGAATAATTGCATTGCTGTCTATTTCCTCCTTCACTTCTGTTAGTATTTGTTTCACATATGCTGATGCTCCTGTGTTGGGTGCATATATATTTATAATGGTTATATCTTCTTGTTGGACTGACCCCTTTATCATTATGCAATGTCCGTCTTTATCTCTTGCTACTTTCTTCGTTTTGAAGTCTATTTTATCTGATACAAGTACTGCAACACCTGCTTTTTTCTCTTTGTTGTTTGCTTGAAATATTTTTTTCCATCCCTTCACTTTTAGTCTGTGTATATCTTTGGGTTTGAGGTGAGTCTCTTGTAAGCAGCATATAGATGGGTCTTGCTTTTTTATTCACTCTGTTACTCTGTTTCTTTTGATTGGTGCATTCAGTCCATTTACATTTAGGGTGATTATTGATAGATATGTACTTATTGCCATTGCAGGCTTTAGATTCGTGGTTACCAAAGGTTCAAGGGTTGCTTCTTTACTATCTAAGAATCTAACTTAACTTTCTTGTTAAGTTATTGTGAACGCCGTCTGATGTTTCTTTATCTCTCCCTTCCTATTCTTCCTCCTCCTTTCTTTATATATTAGGTGTTTTATTCTTTGCCTTTAGTTGTTATTTGGATGGTCTGCTTTCTTTGCTATGCTTTTATTTTCTCTGGTGACATCTTTTTAGCCTTAGGGGTGTTTCCCTCTAGAGCAGTCCGTTTAATATATCCTGTAGTGGTGGTTTATGGGTGGCAAACTCTCTCAACTTTCTTTTGTCTTGAAATTGTTTAATCCCTCCGTCATATTTAAATGATAATCGTGCTGGATACAATATTCTTGGTTCGAGGCCCTTCTGTTTCATTACGTTAAATATATCATGCCATTCTCTTCTGGCCTGTAATGTTTCTGTTGAGAAGTCTGATGACAGTCTGATGGGTTTTCCTTTGTAGGTGATCTTTTTTCTCTCTCTAGCTGCCTTTAATACTCTGTCCTTGTCTTTGATCTTTGCCATCTTGATTATTATGTGTCTTGGTGTTGTCTTCTTTGGGTCCCTTGTGTTGGGAGATCTGTGGGCTTCCGTGGACTGTGAGACTATTTCCTTCCCCAGCGTGGGGAAGTTTTCAGCAATTATTTCTTCAAAGACACTTTCTATCCCTTTTTCTCTCTCTTCTTCCTCTGGTACTCCTATCATGCGAATATTGCTCCGTTTCGATTGGTCACACAGTTCTCTTAATAGTCTTTCATTCTTAGAGATCCTTTTATCTCTCTCTGCCTCCACTTCTTTGTATTCCCGGTCCCTGTCTTGTAATTCCTTGATCGTGTCTTGAACCTGATACAATCTGCTGTTGAGCCCGTCGATGGCTTGTCTCATTTCTGCATTGTCTTTCCTCACTTCCCTCACTTCCTCCCTCAGCTCTTGCACATTTTTCTGTAGATCCGTCAGCATGGCTATGACTTTTATTCTGAATTCTTTTTCTGGAAGACTGTGCATGTCCATTTCTTCAGCTTCTTTTTCTGTGGTGGTGTTTGTCTGAAGCTTTGTCTGTATCATATTCTTCTGTCTTCTCATGACTTACCCGCCTTGCCGGGACTCCCGCCGGAGTGCTGGGGTGGAGGGGCACTGTGGTCTCACTGGATCGCGTTTCCATCCCGCCTCGCCGGGTGCCGAGTCCTCTGTCTGGAGTGTCTGGCCGCTGGAGCTCTTGGGGGGGGGAGCGCTCGGTCCCACCGGGTCACCGCTCCGTATCCCGTCTGCCTCACCAGCTGCCAAGTTCTCACAGGTGTAGCTGTACGCTGTGCACTTTCCTGTGTATTCTGGTCTCTCTTTTAGGGATAGTTGTATTTGCTGTATTTTCGTGAATAAATATAATGTTGGGAGGAATTTTTCTGCTGGTCCGTTCACGATGCCATATTCCCGGAAGTCCCCTCTCACCTTTCTTACTCTCCCCTATTCCCTGTTTTATTTTTCTCCTATATAATTCCCATTATGTCATACTGTATTTTTCCTTATTTGTTGTCTGTCTCTACTTTAACATAACCCGTGGGAGGTTAGGGACTTTGTTTTGTTCAGTGTTACATCTCTAGTGTCTAGAATAGTGGCAGACAAATAGATGCCCCCCAGATACCTACTGAATAAATAAATGCAGCACAACTTAAGCATTGTCTGGAATGCTTCCCCTGCCCTCTCCCACAGACTAGTGAGATACCCTCTGGGCTTTTGTAGCCTTTTGTGCCCCCCTCTGTACCACTGCCTTGTCTGCTCTAGCAATGGCTTATTTAACTAGACTCAATAGACTTGGCTGTGAACCCTTGTGATTTGTTTTCTCTGTATCCCTCTAATATGAATGACTGAGTAAAGGGTAATCTGAGTTGGTTTATGTAACTTCGTGGCATTCTGTAGATGCTAAGGAACAGTCATTTTAGCTGTGTTCTGGTTTGAGAGCACTGTAAGACATCTCTTCTGAGAAGACCAAATATTGTTCAGGGGTTATTGATTATTAAGCAAAAAAATTTTTTGAGTATGTACTCTGCTAGAAACTATAGTATGCACTGGAATGCATATAAGTGGGGAAGGATAATGGAGAATGAAAATAATTTAGTTCCTGATCTTGTCAACCTTACAGCCTACTGAGAGAGACAGAGAATATAAACAGATATTCTTTAACACCATGTAGCTGAGTGATAATGCCATGGTAGAAGATGTTCACAGTACCATAAGAGAACATAGGAGTGGCACTTGGCCAAATTTAAGGGAACCCAGGGCAGCCTTCCTGGAGGGAAAGGCTGAGGTCTGAAAAAATGAGTAAAAGTCAAGTGAATGAGAGTGGTAGAACATGTGAGTCTTGGTGGGGAGGGGAGGGGTGAGAATGGGGGTAGGGAATGCAGGGATGTGGAGAGAAGCAAGACCTTCGGGTAAGACAGCAAGTTCAGGGTAGTGAGGATGGGAGTTATGAGGAGGATGGCCATGAAAAGGCTAGATTTGGTCGTAGAAAAAGAGTCTCTAGTTCCTATATATAGGTCATTCATAGGTGAAGTAAAGGAACTCAGATTTTATATTCTTAAGGGTAATAGGAAGCCAATGGTGACCACCCATTCCCCAAGGATCACACCCATTCCTTCCTCCTCTGACTGTTATCTTCTACTGTCTGAAATTATACTATTTTATAGTCAATCTCCCCTACTAGACTCTAAGCTCCAAGTTGCCAGGGACTTTAATCTAATTTATTGTTGAATCTCTAGCTTAAAACAATTCCCAGCACTGAGCATTCAATAAATATAGATTAAATGAATGAACAAGGAAACTGATTTCTCATTTGGGAAAACTGTTGATCCATTTGTAGGTTATTACCTTGTTGGAACTACTTTATGTTCATTTATAAGTTGATTTTTTATTGTCCAGTTCATCAACATAAGATAAATTAGGTCTTTTAAACTTTGAAATTATTTTGGTGTATTCCTCCTCCTCTATATGGCCTGTGGGCTGTATTTATAGGCCATAAGTGTTATTTCAGATAACCAGATATTTATTATATTGCTAAATACAGTAAAATTGATGTAGACATTTATTCATTACAACATTATTGAAATACTATGCAATCATTAGAAGTCATGTTTTTGAAAAAGGAAAAGTATTAAATGAAAAAATGAGCATACAAAACAATATAGAGGGTGATCCTAATTTTTATTACAAAATTTTTATAAAATTTATAATTACAAAAATCGGGAGGAGAAACACCAAAAATTAAATAGTCATTATTTTTGGGTGGTGGGATTCTGGATCATTTTTGGTTTTTCATGAATTTTCTTCGGCTTGTATTTTCCAAGTATTGTATTGTGATGCCCATGAGTATATACTTCTGTAATGGGGTGAGGGGGGAGTTTTAAATGTTTTCTCTTGCCAGATACTTGTAAGCAAGCTAGAGGTTCTGTTTCATGTAAATGTGAGCAGATGCCAGGAACTAACTTCCATATCCAACTCTAATTGGATAATGATTCTTTCAAAAAAGCAGTGGAATGTAGCTGCTTGAAAACTGTATTTAGAAAGGCACTCTGTTATCTTTGACATCATTGATAGATGGATTTTTAGCAGAAGTCCTGACATCTCACTTTTCAGTTAGTGTGTTCATATTAAAGACAATAATTATAATAAGGTTTATCATAAAAATAAATTCATGAATCATAATACAGCTATTGTGTGCTGGACAACTGTGGCTGGGCCAGGTGGGTATGTGGTTAGAGAAGTATTTGACCTTGTCTGTGTCATCAGGGGGCTTCCAAACTAGTTTTCCCTCATGAAACAAATGAAATGCTAAGACTTCTGCTAGAAAGTGTTGAGTTAAACATAAGAAACCATCTAATTATATGACACATATGTTTCATTCATAAGAAAAGAGCTCTTGACCGGTGTTTGGTAATTTCTATGCCAGAGGAATAGCACATGAAAGTATAGACAAGACCTTTTAATTCATAGGTTGAAATATTTATCTCAGATATCCATGGGACATTCTTTTTCCTGAAACAAATATGTATAGTTTAGATCAATATTTGATTTGGTTTATTTTAACCTTTAGATAGATTAATTGATGGTCTTTTTTTCTTACAGGTTTTTATCAGTTTTGGCTTTTTTGCAAAAGCAAGTCAAGACTTAACCTCTCTCTGGTGAAACAGTGTGCAGATTGTGACAAATGTCAGTCCAAGAAATAAATAAACATGCAGTTCTCCCTCCTGTCATTAGTAAAAGTGACAAGGAATTTTTGGAAAGTATGCACAAATACATAATTACAGAAACTGAAAAAGTGGGCTGTAATGAGGAAGGACCTGCTGATGAATATTACATCATATACCGAAATGTTTTTGATAAGGTATCATAATGCTCTTAAAACAATGGAGTTTTCATGTGGTAGAAATGGTCTATCTTGACAACCAATATTCCTGCCTTAGTAACACCACTGCTTGTCTGACCACGTTCCATTTGTCAGTTTTGAGGTTTATTCAATTTGTTGGAAAGGACTGATAGGGAAAAATGCAATGCTGGATTTATATTACTATATAGTTATTGAGTATTTCAATTGTTTTAGCTAAGTAGGCTGTCAGTTTTTGAGCAACAACATTGCTGTGCCCTCTAACATCATTTTAACCATCCATCTGAAAGTATTAGCTGATTTGTTAAGAATTTGGCTGCCAGCAGGAACCTGATAGTTCTTTTTGTTTTGGGTTTGTTTAGATTTGATCTAACATATTAAATTGAGACCCCCTTGCAGATTAGAGGTATAGGTAGACATGGTAAACATGGTAAGCAAGGAGTTTGACTACACTGAACATTGGGAATGTGGAGATCGTATTAGAAAATGCTATGGCTTTACATAACATTTGATTTTGCTTTTCAAGGTTTTAGAAATACCTGTTTTTTCTTATAAACAATTGCAGTTTGCCCATCAATCCTATATTTTTTTACTTTTTTTTACCACCCCCTCCCACTCCACAAAGTAAGTGATAGTAAAGAGGTGAAATCAGTATGCTTTTCTCTTTACCTAGAAGAAATAATTTCTTACCTGAAGACTTCTGTAAACTATTGGTCTCTGAGTAAAACAGCCACAGGAAAATAAGAATTCAGCCTTTTCTTTAACTTTTAAACATTACACAGTATGTGTTTTATTTCTTGTCTAAGTAAAAACATAGTGCCTTTCTCTAAGGAAAAGTAAGCACAAAGTAAGCACATATACCTACCAGTGGAATTAAGAAATTTGATGCAAATCCCTAAGAATGTAAAATTGAGAAACAAGAGTATTTTCTTCTTTTTAAGTCCTCTAGAAAATCTTTTAGAATTGGTATATTGACAGGTTAGCTTCATTTTATATGTTGTGATCACTGATATTGCTTTTGGTATTTTGGTCATTAAGGAATGTTATTAGATGAATGTTTAAAGGTAATGTTTTGAATAGGTTTCATTAATATCAAGAATCATGCTGACATTCTCCTTGTATGAAATCAACAAAGGGGAGTTACCATAACTGACATACATCTCTTTGCATTCCAAATGCTAATACTTGTCAGACATTTTATTATATAAAGAGCTGTCTGCTTTAAATTAGTATAGTTATATTGAATTCATTTTGGGGGTGGTGGTAAATTTAATTCTTTGAGAAAAGACATGGGATTAAATAAAAGATAATATCTGTATCTATAGTACTTTTCTCCTTATTTCCCAAGATTTCCTTGTAGACTGTTTGTACCTTATGCAAATAGATGTATGAATGTACATTGTAAAGAATCCTATTCTTCAGAGGGAAATAGAAATCATTTGGGACTTTCCTTCTAGCTTCTCAATAAATAATCTGCCTTTCATTTTCATGTTATTCCAGCACATTTGATTGTTAATAAACTATTAAGCACTGTCTTCTATAATCATGACCTTCCCTCTTGGAAAGATCCACTTGGGCAGAAAATGGGAGTATCAGCTTTCTTCTCTGAATACTCAGAACCAGAGAACAAATACCAAATTCTGTTTAAAATCAAAGATAGAGGATTTGACATGGAGAACCATGCCTGAATCAAAGCAAGGAGGACCTGAGACTCATATGACAAAAGTTGAGGGTAGGTTGTAGAGAGGGCCAAGGACTTAGTAAGCAAAAAGACCAAAGCTTGGAGAGAGTGAGCTTCTATAGAAATAGGTGAATTATGGAGGCAGCTAGGATCTGGAAAGTGGCTGGCCTTTTGTGTTCCTGGTACCATGTTGCACAAATAGTCTAGATATATATATAGGAATGGCGATGAAATGTATGCCATTCCTCTTCTCCCTCAGATTCCTGTACCCGTAAGTATATCTCCGGTTTTCTTGGGTTTAATGGAAGCCTTAATACAGAGGCCAGGAAGGTCATATAAAAGAGTTAAGTGGGCTGGCTATAAAAGAATAAGGAATCATGAGGACTATGGTAAAATAATGAACCAATACAATCTAAAGCTCCAGCTGATTACTGCCATTACCAGAATGGGGGACCCATGTTAGTAGATTTTCAGAGTTTTGTTCAAGAGAAGCCAAAAGTATGTTTTCTTGGGAAATTTTCTAAATTTTAATACATTTTGTGGATCAAACAAAACTTTTATTCTACCTGTGGCATTACAGTTCACCTCTTTTAATGCATTTTCTGTGCATTATTAAAGGTTCACATGAGTGTTCTGAAATCTGTTTCTTCTAGCAAACAGATATGGGAGCTGATCATGGTGTGAATACAAATTTATTTTTTATCCATTGATGTATCTGAGTTGGGTTGTTGCAGCACATCGCAGAGGCATGTGGTGTGGAGGATGGCCAGGAACAGTGGAGTGTGTAATTTGGAAGACCACAGATTAATGCTCTCTGTTTTATTAAAGGTTCCTGAGTGGTAGACCTCTGATTTGGGTAGACAGGGAGTACAGTCATGTAAAAAAGACAACCAATATCTCCCACTCAAATATCTTCTGGTACTTGCCATCTTGCCTTGATCAATAATCTCCTTATACCATTTCTTGATAGACCAGATGTCTTCCTGGACAATATTTTTTAGATATTGTCTAGGTAAGAGAAAACCAGTGAGGGATACCAGACACTACAGATGTAGTGGGGGTAGAAAGCATAAGTATAGCTTTCAGAGAAAATTACAGATTTTCTATTCCTTGCAACTTTGATTCCCTCTGAAATCCTCATGAGCAGAATTTGGAAACCAAGAACAAACTTTTATAACTCTTTTTTTTTTAACTAATTTAAAATGCTTCTTATTTGGTTTTGCATAGGTAATGCAAACAAAAGGTTAATACAGAAGAAAAGGAGGGAGGAAGGAAAGGGAACCAATAAAGTCAGGTCCTTCTTATCTCAGACCCTGCTTCCCCTTTCCCCTGAACTCACCCATTGTTTCTATTTTCTTCCATTATCTTTCCAGAGAAATTCTGTACTTAAACACCATTGGAAATCATGAAGGTATAGTAATCAGGGGTTTTCTACCATTGCATCTGATGTCTTGGGAATAGAAATGCAATTTGGGAATCAAGAGTACTGATCAGCCATTAGGAACTGATAGATTAGAAAAATAGGGAGGTGAAGGGAATCTAGGATTTCAAGGTCTAAATGAAGACTAGATTTGAAGGTAGTAAGGGATGATATGTAATTATATTCACAAGATCTAAAATTAGGATAATTAGACCTGGTATTGGTTTTAACTGACATAAGTGTTCATACCCAAGTAGAGCAAAAATATGGTCCCTTTTTTCCTCTTTAATATTTAAGCTCACAGTATTATAATGATTAACAAAGTGTATGTATTCAGTGAATATTGTCTTTCTTACCTAGTCATACTTGATGTTGCTACGTGCTCAAATCTGTAAATTTTTAGACTTCTAATTGCTCATGCTCAATTTAAAAATAATCTATAAAGATATTTGCAAGAGATTTCTGGGAAGATGGCAGCATGAGCAGGGCGGCGGAAATCTCCTCCCAAAACCAAATATATTTATGAAAATACAACAAATACAACTATTCCTAAAAGAGAGACCAGAAGATACAGGACAACAGCCAGGCTACAGCTACACCTGCTAGAACTGAGGGCCTCATGAAGCGGGTAAGATACAAAGCTGCAACCCAGCAGGACCAGAGCACCCCCCCACCACAACACACCGGCGGGAGGAAAAGATTCAGAGCGGGGAGGGAGTGTAAGTACAGGCCTGCTAAATAACCAGCCCTGGTGATCTGTGCCAGGAGCACTGACACACATCGCATGGTGTATTGGAGATTAGAGAAATAGAAGTTCAGGATCTGAGATGGAGAACACAAGCGGGTCCTCTCAGCTGACTCCCCAGGACAAAAGAAAAGCAGGTGTTTTTTTAAAACTCTTAAAGAGACAAGGGCCCAGCAGTGGAACAAAATTGTCCCAGTGCACTCAGCCCAGTGGGCTACGAGTCTTGGGGAATTTCGGACCCTCTGGCTGGTAGCCGGGCAAAGCAGCCACGCCGAGGCTTACCACAGAGATCAGCAGCCTGCCATTCGTTCCCTCCCCAACTGGTGCTGCAGACTCCCGGCGGGTGCGCAGCTAAGCGAGAAGAGCCCCAGAACCAGGTCTAGGCTGAGGGCGACCCTGCACCTAGGCAGTTCAGGGGATTATCCCAGAGACAGACTCCCGGTGTGCAGGAAAACAACTCAGGCCCGGAAGAAGGGCAAGGAGAACAACAGCAGGAAGGGAATTTGTTCTCCCAGCTAACACATGTAGTGCCTACCAGCGACCACTTCTATTGCCATGAAAAGACAGAGGAATATGGTCCAGACTAAGATCAGCCAGACAACCCCTGAGAGGGGGCCTGATGGGATGGACATACACAATTTTCCTGAAAAAGAGTTCAGAACAAAAGTCATAACCATGCTAATGGATCTACAGAGAAATATGTAAGAGCTAAGGGAGGAAGTGAGGAAAGACAATGCAGAAATGAGACTAGCGATCGATGGGCTTAGCAGCAGACTGGACAAGATGCGAGAGACTGTTAATGGAATAGAAATCAGAGAACAGGAATACAGAGAAGCTGAGGCAGAGAGACATAAAGTGATCTCTAGGAATGAAAGAATATTAAGAGAACTGTGTGACCAATCCAAATGGAACAATATTCACATTATAGGAGTACCAAAAGAAGAAGAGAGAGAAAAAGGGAAAGACAGTGTCTTTGAAGAAATAATTGCTGAAAACTTCCCCAACCTGGGGAAGGAAATAGCCTCTCAGACCACGAAAGCCCGCAGATATCCCAACACAAGGGACCCAAGGAAGACAACACCAAGACACATATTAAAATGGCAAAGATCAAAGGTAAGGACAGAGTATTAAAGGCAGCCAGAGAGAGAAAAAAGATCACCTACAAAGGAAAACCCATCAGACTATCACCAGACTTCTCAACAGAAACCTTACAGGCCAGAAGAGAATGGCATGATATATTTAATATAATGAAATAGAAGGGCCTCAAACCAAGAATATTCTATCCAGCATGATTATCATTTAAATTTGAGGGAGGGATTAAACAATTTCCAGGTGAGTGAGAGCTGAGGGAGTTTGCCTCCCAAACCACCCCTACAGGATATCTTAAAGGTACTGCTCTAGACGGAAGCACTCCTAAGGCTAAAAAGATGTCACCAGAGAAAATAAAATCATAACAAAGAAAGCAGACCATCCAAATACTAACTAAAGGCAAAGAATAAAACACCTAGTATATAAAGAATGGAGGAGGAAGAATAAGAAGGGAGAGAAATAAAGAATCATCAGACTGTGTTTACAATAACTTAACAAGAAAGTTAGGTTACACAGCTAGATAGTAAAGAAGCTACCCTTGAAACTTTGGTAACAACAAATCTAAAGCCAGCAATGGCAATAAGTACATATCTATCGATAATCACCCTAAATGTAAATGGACTGAATGCACCAATCAAAAGACACAGAATAACAAAATGGATAAAAAAGCAAGATCAATATATATGCTGCTTACAAGAGACTCACCTCAAACCGAAAGATATATACAGACTAAAGGTGAAGGATGGAAAAAGATATTTCATGCAAACAAGAAGAAAAAAGCAGGTGTTGCAGTACTTGTATCAGACAAAATAGACTTCAAAACAAAGAAAGTAGCAAGAGATAAAGAAGGACATAACATAATGATAAAGGGGTCAGTCCAACAAGAGGATATAACCATTTTAAATATATATGCACCGAACACAGGAGTGCCGACCTATGTGAAACAAATACTAACAGAGTTAAAGGAGGAAATAGAAAGCAATGCAATCATTTTAGGAGACATCAACACACCACCCACTCCAAAGGACAGGTCAACCAGACAGAAAATAAGTAAAGACACAGAGGCACTGAATAACACACTAGAACAGATGGACCTAACAGAGATCTACAGAACTCTACACCCCAAAGCAGCAAGATACACATTCTTCTCAAGTGCACATGGAACATTTTCCAGAATAGACCTCATACTAAGCCACAAAAAGAACCTCAGTAAATTCAAAAATATTGAAATTCTACCAACCAACTTCTCAGACCACAAAGGTGAAAAACTAGAAATAAACTGTACAAAGAAAACAAAAAGCCTCACAAATATAGAGAGGCTTAATAACATGCTCCTAAATAATCAATGGAGAAATGACCAAATAAAAACAGAAATCAAAAAATATATGGAGACTAAGGACAACAATAACACAAAGCTGCAACTTCTGTGGGATGCAGAAAAGGCAGTGCTAAGAGGAAAGTATATTGCAATCCAGGCCTACTTAAAGAAGGAAGAAAAATCCCAAATGAATAGTCTAAAGACACAATTACTGAAATTGGAACAAGAAGAACAAAGGAGGCCCAAAGTCATCAGAAGGAGGGACAATACTAAAGATCAGAGAAGAAATAAATAAAATTGAGAAGAATAAAACAATAGAAAAAAATCAATGAAACCAAGAGCTGTTTCTTTGAAAAAATAAACAAAATAGATAAACCCCTTGCCAGATTTATTAAGAGTAAAGAGAATCTACACACATAAACAGAATCAGAAATGAGAAAGGAAAAATCACAACGGACCCCACAGAAATGCAAAGAATTATAAGAGAATACTATGAGAATCTATATGCTAACAAGCTGGAAAACCTAGAGGAAATGGACTACTTCTTAGAAAAATACAACCTTCCAAGACTGACCAAGCATGAAACAGAAAACCTAAACAGACCAATTACCAGCAACGAAGTTGAATTGGTAATCAGGAAACTACCCAAGAACAAAACCCCTGTGCCAGATGGATTCACCTCTGAATTTTACCAGACATAGAGAGAAGACATAATACCCATTCTCCTTAAAGTTTTCCAAAAAATAGAAGAGGAGGGAATACTTCCAGACTCATTCTATGAAGCCAGCATCACTCTAATACCAAAACCAGGCAAAGACCTCACCAAAAAAGAAAATTACAGACCCATATCCCTGATGAACATAGATGCAAAAATACTCAACAAAATATTAGCAAACCGAATTCAAAAATACATCAAGAGGATCATACATCATGACCAAGTGGGATTCATCTCAGGGATGCAAGAATGGTACAACATTAGAAAGTCCATCAACATCATCCACCACGTCAACAAAAAGAACAAAAACCACATGATCATCTCCATAGATGCTGAAAAAGCACTTGACAAAATTCAACATCCATTCATGATGAAAACTCTCAACAAAATGGGTATAGAGAGCAAGTACCTCAACATCATAAAGGCCGTATATGAGAAACCCACAGCTAACACCATAATTAACAGTGAGAAGCAGAAAGCTTTTCATCTAAGATCGGGAACAAGACGGATGCCGACTCTCTCCTCTCTTATTTAACAGTACTGGAGGTCCTAAGCATGGCAATCAGACAAAACAAAGAAATACAAGGCATCCAGACTGGTAAAGAAGTCAAATTGTCACCATTTGCAGATGACATGATATTGTACATAAAAACCCCTAAAAACTCCACTCCAAAAATACTAGAACTAATATCTGAATTCAGCAAAGCTGCAGGATACAAAATCAACACACAGAAATCTGTTGCTTTCCTATACACTAACGATGAGCTAACAGAAAGAGAAATCAGGAAAACAATTCCATTCACAATTGCATCAAAAAGAATAAAATACCTAGGAATAAACCTAATGAAGGAAGTGAAAGACCTATACCCTGAAAACTATAAGACACTCCTAAGAGAAATTAAAAAGGACACTAACAAATGGAAATTCATCCCATGTTCTTGGCTAGGAAGAATAAATATTGTCAAAATGGCTATGCTACCTAAAGCAATCTACAGATTCAATGCAATCCCTATCAAAATAGCAACAGCATTCTTCAATGAACTGGAACAAATAGTTATAAAATTAATATTTAACCACAAAAGACCCCGAATAGCCAAAGGAATCCTGAGGAGGAATAAAATGGGGAATTATCCCCCCAGACGTCAAGTTCTACTACAAAGCTTCAGTAATCAAGACAATTTGGTATTGGCACAAGAACAGACTCTGTTCTATTCAGTGGAACAGAATAGAAAATCCAAACATTAACCCAAACATATACGGTCCATTAATATATGATAAAGAAGCCTTGGATATACAACGGGGAGATAACAGCCTTTTCAGCAGCCGGTGTTGGCAAAACTGGAGAGCTACATGTAAGAGAATGAAACTGGGCTACTGTCTAACCCCATACACAAAAGTAAACTCAAAAGGGATCAAAGACCTGAATGTAAGTCATGAAACCATAAAACTCTTAGAAAAAAACATAGGCAAAAATCTCTTGGACATAAACATGAGCGACTTTTTCATGAACGTATCTCCCGGGCAAGGGAAACAAAAGCAAAAATGAACAAATGGGACTATATCAAGCTGAAAAGCTTCTGTACAGCAAAGGACACCATCAGTAGAGCAAAAAGACATCCTACAGTATGGGAGAATATATTCATAAATGACATATCCGATAAGGGGTTGACATCCAAAATATATAAAGAACTCATGCACCTCAACAAACAAAAAGCAAATAATCCAATTGAGAAATGGGCAGAAGACATGAATAGATACTTCTCCAAAGAAGAAACTCAGATGGCCAGCAGACACATGAAAAGATGCTCCATGTCACTAATCATCAGAGAAATGCAAATTAAAACCACAGTGAGATATCACCTCACACCAGTAAGGATGGCCAACATCCAAAACACAAACAACAATAAATGTTGCTGAGGATGTGGAGAAAAGGGAACCCTCCTACACTGCTGGTGGGAATGCAAATTAGGTCAATCATTGTGGAAAGCTGTATGGAGGTTCCTCAAAAAAGTTAAACTAGAAATACCATTTGTTCCAGGAATCCCACTCCTAGGAATTTACCCTAAGAATGCAGCAGCCCAGTTTCAAAAAGACAGATGCACCCCTATGTTTATTGCAGCACTATTTACAATAGCCAAGAAATGGAAGCAACCTGTGTCCATCAGTAGATGAATGGATAAAGAAGAGGTGGTACATATACACAATGGAATATTATTCAGCCATAAGAAGACAACAAATCCTACCATTTGCAACAACATGGATGGAGGTAGAAGGTATTATGCTCAGTGAAATAAGCCAAGTGGATAAAGACAAGTATCATATGCTTTCACTCATATGAGGAGCATAAGAGCAAAGAAAAAAACTGAAAGAAAAAAACAGCAGCAGACTCACAGAACCCAAGAATAGAGTAATAGTTACCAAAGGGAAAAGGACTGGGGAGGATGGGCGGAAAGGGAGGTACAAGGGGGAAAAAGGGGCATTACAATTTGCATACATAATGTTGGGGGGGCATGGGGAGGGCTGTACAACTCAGAGAAGACAAGTAGTGATTCTATAGCATCTCACTACGCTTATGGGCAGTGAGTGTAATGGGGTTGGTGGGGGGTACCTGATGAAGTGGGTAGTTTAAAAACCATAATATTGCACATGTAATTGTAGATTAATGATACCAAAATAAAATTTAAAAAGACATTTGCAACGTTTTGATCCATAGTATATAAAGGAAATTCAGTACCATAGGCAGAAAAATCGTATTTCAGGTAATAGAGTATGTCACCGCATACAAATCCATTCTTACTTCAATCAGTAAAGAATATGATTCTTTTATTGAGACCATAAATAAAGGCCAAAGAACTGCATTTAATCTTCATGGCAAACTGAAAGTTTTGGCAGCAGAGCCCACAGCATTGGTATATCACAGGAAAAGAACAATCCAACTTGAAGCAAAGTAAGTATATTAGTAAGTAGCCCAAAGGTGGTAATTGTTACTTGGTTATATTAAGTAGTCAGTGTTACTACAACCAATGGTTCTTAGTCTTTTATAATTTCAGTTTTTTAAAGCCAGGTTGTGATGTTACTCTTCCTACCAACTTGGAATTATTAATTCTTGAGAATTTTATAATACCTCCAACGATAATTGGAGGCATATTGTAGTATCACCAAATGAGGAATGCAGATACTCGCTCTAGGTAATTTCTTGCATGGAAAATTTGATAGTGCAATTTCATGATTACCATCTCACTTAGAGCACTTAATCCTGGGATGCAGAAAGGTAAGCAACCTACAGAGAGAGGATTAAATGCTTCCTCTTGAGTAGTCTCATATTTTTAGTGTTCCATATGATAAATGATGTGTAAATTATTTTTATAGATAATTTCAAATAAACTTGGACAATATATGCAAAGTTTGACCTTCATTTCTGGTGGTACAGCTGGCTAGATTTGGGGTAGAGATTACTATAGGGGAACAATGCTACATAAAATATATATTTTTATATCTTTACAAAAGCAACATGAAGCTGACCACATAGAGATTATTAGAGCAAAACTGTAATGAGAGGAGTGCTAATGCTTCTTTTGCCACAGGAGCATTAAATAAAACTAGTGAGGATTAGCTTTAGTTTTTACTGTGGAAAAGGGGAATAAGAGACAGAGCCCAAGATCTGTCCAAAGGCTGTAGTCTGCTGGGAAATCCTCCCCATGCAAAGCTGGGATGATAAAGGGCTATGCCTTTGTAGAACAAACCACAGGTCAACTTCCCCACCATTAGGGACTGCATGGAAAAACTGCCTTCTACTCAGAAGACTGTTAAGGGGTATGGGGCAAATTTTTGGAGTGATGCAATGTTCTGGAACTACAAGTGGGAGTGGTTGTGTATCTCTGAATATACTAAAATTCACAGAATTTTAGACTTTACAAGGGAGAAATTTAAGGCCCATAAACTGTATCTTGAAGCTATTATTTAAAAATACATAGGGGATAAAGTGAGAAAGTCATATGTTTAATTACAACTCTAAAAAAGAAGAGAATATAGGACCAGGATAATATTTGAGGGGAGAATGGCTGAGAATTTTCTAGAACTGATGAAAGATATCAATTCACAGATTCAAGAATCCCAAAGAATTCCAAGCATTGTAAATAATAAACTAGATTTATCATAGTGAAATTGTCAAAGAGAACATGAAGGTAGCTATAGAAAGGAGCAACAATCAAAATATCAATGGTGTTTTCAATGAACTAGAGCAGTGTTTCTGAGGAAGAAGAATAAAGCTGGGGTTATTATACTCCTTGACTTCAAGCTATACTGCAAAGCTACAGTAATCAAAACACTATGGTACTGGCATAAGAACAGATCCATAGATCAATGGAACATGATAGAGAGCCCAGATATAAATCCACACATGTGTAGTCCATATATATGATAAAGTGGCTGTGAACATACAGAGGAAAAGAGCCTCTTCAATAACTGGTGTTGGGAAAACTAGACAGCTACATGCAAGAGAATGAAACTGGATTAGTGTCTAACTCCATACACAAAAGTAAACTCAAAATGGATTAAAGACCTAAATGTAAGACATGTAATCATAAAACTCTTAGAAGAAAACAGGCCAAATCTCTTGAACATAGGTATGAGCAATTTTTTCCTGGACACATCTCCCCAGGAAAGGGAAACAAAAAATGAACACATGGGACTACATCAAACTAAAAATCTGTACAGCAAAGGACACCAGCAGAGCAAAATGATAACCTACAGTATGGGAGAATATATTTATAAACGGTTTATCCGATAAGGGGCTAACATCCAAATATATGAAGAGTTCATATGCCTCAACACCAAAAACAAACAACCCAATTAAAAAATGGGCAGAAGACCTGAACAGACATTTCTCCAAAGAAGAAATACAAATGGCCAACAGGCACATGAAAAGGTGCTCCACATTGCTAATCATCAGGGAAATGGAAATCAAAACTACAATAAGATACCACCTCACACCAGTTAGGATGGCCACTACCCAAAAAAGACAAGTGTTGGTAAGGATATGGAGGAAAGGGAACCCTCCTACTCTGTTGGTGGGAATGTGAATTGATGTGGCCACTGTGGAAAGCAGTATGGAGGTCCCTCAAAAAACAAAATAGAAATGCCATACCACTCAATAATTCCACTTCTAGGAATTTACCTGAATAAAACAAAATCCCTGATTCGAAAAGATATTCACACCCCTATGTTTATTGCTGCATTATTTACAACAGCCAAGATATGGAAGCAATCAAAGTGTCCATCAATAGATGAATGGATAAAGAAGATGTGGTACATATACACAATGGAATACTATTCACCCATATGCATCAACGTGGATGGAGCTAGAGAGTATTATGCTGAGTGAAATAAACCAGGCAGAGAAAAACAAATACATATGATTTATTTGTGGAATATAAAAACAAAGCAAAATGAAAAAAACTGCAGTAGACTCAGAGACACTGAGAAATGACTGGTGGTTACCACAAGGGTTGAGGTGGGTGGGTGGGGAGAGTGAGAGGGATAAAAGCGCACAAAAATTCTCCATCATAATGTAAGTTGGTCATGGGGATGATAGTACAACATGGAGAATATAGCCAGTGATTCTATATTATCTTCCTATGTTGACAGTAACTGCACTGGTGGGGATGAGGATTTAATAATATGGGTAACTGTTGAACCACTGTGCTGTATATTTGAAACCAATGTAAGATTGTATATCAATGGTATTCCCCCCCAAAAAAGAATAAAAGTTGGATACCTTCTCATCAGTGTTGTAGCATGTATTGGAACTCCCTTTTTATGGCTGAATAATATTCCATATGGTATATACCCTATTTTGTTTATCTGCTTATCTGTTGTTGGATACTTGGGTTGTTTCTACCTTTGGCTATTGTGAATAATGCCACTATGAACATTCCTGTACAAGTATCTGAGTCCTTGCTTTCAATTCTTTTGAAAATATGTTTACTTTTAACATGCCTTTCTTGCACAAACATAAGTTTATTTGGATGAAAGCCAATGGATATTTTGTTTCCAAAGTCTCTCTTTCATAAACACTGCAAGCTCTTACTCTGAGGCTTCTATGGTTACCAAAAAGTCTGTATAATAATCACATGCAGGCATCAATTATCTACTGACACACTTGTTTTTAGTTTGCCAAAACCCAGTGACATTCATGTATCTAATTAATTTTAATCTTTTATTTCCTCTCTGGGTTAAAATATCAGTGACAAATTAGGATGTAACTTGAAATAATGCTTAAAAGAAGTTTCTATCTACCTGGTCTTTAAGATCCCCATTTCAGGATGAATTCAGCTTTACCTCAAAAGAAGTACTATCATGCTACTAATTCTAGGATCAAAATTACTGTAGTAGGCCCCAAAGATATCAGGTCCCAATCCTGGGAATATGGAAATGTTATCTTATTTGGAAAAAAGGCCCTTGCAGATATTACATTAAGGATCTTGAGACAGGGCAGTTACCCTGGATTATCCAGGTGGGCCCAAATTGCTATCACTGGTGTTCTTATCAGAGAGGCAAAGGGAGTATCAACACAGGCAGAAGCGGAGAAGGCAATGTGACCACAAAGGCAGAGGTTGAAGTTATGCAGTCCCAGAAGCCCAGCAGTCCCCAGCAGCTGGAGGAGGCAAGGACTGGATCCTCCCCAACAGTTTCTAGAGGAAGCACAGCCCTGACACTGATTTTGGCTGGTGATACTGATTTTGGCCTTTGTGGTCACATTGCCTTCTCCCCTTCTGCCCTCAAGAACTATGACAGAATAAATTTCTGTTGTTTTGGCCACCAACTTTGTGGTAATTTGTTATAACAGGCACGGGAAACTAATACAACTGCTTACAAAAATTTTAAACTGCAAAGGTAATTTTCACCTAAAGGGAATAGATAGTACTTTGTGGCCCAATTATTGCATTTAACAGTTAAATATCCAATAAGGTTATGAATCACAGTCACTATAAGGTTTTATTTATGCTCTAAGAGAAAATTTTTCCTCACTTGTGAAGTTAACTTTTTCTGGGCATTGTTCCATGAACTTCCACCTAAATACACAATGGTTAAACATGATAATTAGCCAAAATAAAGTAATAATTTACTTAAAGCTTATGTTTATCCTAAAGCCTATCATTAAGTAATTAAATTAGTCAAAATAAATGTAAGAAAGCCTTTCTGTTTTTCAGAATGAGAGTTATTGAAAATAATTCCTCAAAGATCCAATTGCAAATAGACAAAATGAAACAACTTAGGGCAGAGCATGACATGAAAGAAGTAATATACTGTACTTTCTCCAAAGTTCCTTCAAAACCTATTCCAGGTACTGTGTTTTGTTTAAAATATTTTAGAGAAATTCCAACTTTCTAATTATTACCTATTACACAAATTAATATATATGTGCTGCTTTGCATATGTTTCAAGTGAACAAGGAGTTTAGCCAGACTTTACAAACTACTTTAGGCAGATTCTCTAGGTGGATACAAAGGGAAAGAGAAAACTAAGCAACCCTAGAATATTAAAAGAGTTCCAGTCAGGCTGGATAATATAAAGTATAATGCAGTGATTCTTATTAAAGTGTGGTCAGAAACTGGGGATAGGATTTGAGGTGGGGGTGTGGTGGAACCCAAGAGTCAGGGTTTTAACAAGTTCTCCAGGTTATTCTAAAGTTGAGAACCATGTTATAATATATGAAAAAGCTGTCGTGTGTTAAGTTCTGGTGAGTATTGTTAATTCATACTGATGCCAGCATTCACTGGTTCCTCACCTTCAGTTAAGCTGCGTTTTAAGAGACTGAAGTATATCCTGGAATTCATCTAGGATGTCAAGAATTTTGTATGATAGTGAATAGAGGAATTGCAAATACTCATCCTGGAGAAAAGAAAGACTTTGAGAATAGATAACTATATTAAAAACTTGTAAGGATTTCAACTAGTGTTTATTCAGAGGCAAAATCAATAAATGGAAATTTAGGAAGTAAGATTTGGTTTCAATAGAAGAAGCTATGTCTTGAGATAATGAGCCACCCCACACCAGAGGACTTCATCTGAGTTTGACTGATCGCTGGAAGCAGGGTCTAGATTCACTCTCAAAATATAAAATTAGGACTAGTAAACCACATACAAGATACATATAAATATGGTGGGGACTTGATAATAGGGAGAGTCTAGTAACCATAATGTTGCTCATGTAATTGTATATTAATAATAGCAAAATAAAAAAAGATACATATAAATAAGTACAGAATACCCAACGAATTGATTAAATGCTGAGAGGATTCAAGGTAAGGAAATATTAAAATCAAGTAGGATTATCCAAGAGGATTTCTGGGAGAGAATTTAAAGGATATGTCTTTAAAGTCAACAATTGGCCTGAATAAGAAGAAAAGTCATTGTAAGTGTGTGTGTGCGTAAGTGTAATGAATAATGAATAGAGGGAACAGAGAGAACTGAAGATCTGACAGGCATTTATAAACTTTGTGTTGGAGAGAATAAACAGATTGCCCTGGGGTTAGCTGTAGCAGATTAATGGAAAATTTGATTAGAGGGAAGAAATCTTTGGAGAGAAATCCTTGTTAAGCAAAAGCTTTTGGTGTTACTGGGTAATGATAAATTAGGGGTTTGCAAGCTGTGGTGATGAGGGTATTCAATTTTTTTTTTAAGATGCTAAGGTTTGGACAGTCTTCATTGAGTGTTCATCGATGATATGTTGAAAACCTCTAGCCATTTATAATTGTATGCTAATTCTGTTTATGTTCAGTAAGCTCCAAGTTCATGCTACCATTTCTTAACATAGTGAAATATCTGACCTATTTTTCCAAGATTTGCTGTTCTAGCACAAGAATTCCACGCATGGCTTGGCTTTTTTTTTTTTTTAATTGTCATCTCCTTAAGCTTTATTTTACATTTTTTTATAACTATTTATTTTATTTTAGTATCATTAACCTACAATTACATGAGCAATATTGTGATGATTAAACTACCCCCTTCATCAGGTCCCCCCCACCAACCCTATTACAGTCACTGTCCATCAGTGTAGTGAGATGAGAATCACTACTTGTCTTCTCTGAGCTGTACAGTCCCCCCCGTGCCCCCCCACCCTATGTCTGCCAAATGAAGGAACAAAACAGCAGCAGACTCACAGAACCCACGAATGGACTAACAGTTACCAAAGGGAAAGGGACTGGGGAGATGGGTGGGAAGGGAGGGATAAGAGGGTAAAAGTGGCTTGGCTTTTTGATTTGCTTCCTTTTCCCGCAGGCATGACTCTCCAAGAATCTGCCAATGTAGATGCTCTCACTAAATACCTGAAACATCTATAATATAAATATGCAGAAATTAAGCAACTTATGTTGAAAAATACATACCAGCTCAGGGGAAGGTTTATTTAGATGAAGAAATGGTTGTGACAGTCCATTCACACAAAAACAGCGAGATTTAGATGAAAATATGAACAAAGATGTACAGTTTCAGTATGAAAGTTGATTATATATTTTTAAAGTTTGAAGCCCTTGTTTATGTTTATTCTAATATTTCACTGTTTGATTTTAGGTTCAGTGTATTGTTGATGTTTTTTATCTTTTATAGTCATCAAAGGCTGCAGATTATTTCCGATGCATTTACTTCGTGGGTAAAGTCTGATAAGAGCAGCTCATTTCAAGACTTCATGAAGCAGATTCAGAAAACTAAAGATTTACATGGTAGTTTATCTATATTTTTTTAATTAACACAAATAATGGAAAACTTTTTTTTCCCGAAAGCTTAAGAGTGGGGATTTTCCTAGGCTGAGTTTAAAGAAAGCAAGAATGTACTTACTACCATTGGGTGTCTGTTATCCTGTGGGCTTCTTCCTTCAGTAGCTGACAGATAATTGGTAAAGAGTAGACTTAGTGAGCCAAAGAAAGAATACCTGAAAATGTACCTGAAAGTAAGGAAGAAAGGGACACGGAGGCCACTTGGTTTAGGAAGAAGTTGGTGCTGTTAGAAACCATGTCACTAAGTTGCTGGTGTTCAACATATGTATATTTATTATTTTCTATTGATTAGTAACCTTAAATATCATCCATGATGCTTTGAATATTTACAGATGACCAAGGCATTGTTGAGGGACTGTTTGAAGATGATCCAGGCAAGGCAAAAGAAGCTGAAGTTTTGCTTTACTACATTGAAAGGCAAATATTTTAAAAGCTTTGATTTTCCTTGTTAATATGTTATAGCATTTATTTAGTATTTATTTAAATACTTGTAAAATATTTAATATTTATTAACTGTTTAGCATTTATTTAGCATCTTGATAAGCTGTTTTCTCTAGTTTTTGTACATTTAAAATTCTACTGTAGTAGACAAATTAGAAAAATTTTTTAATTCTTTGTAAAAAAAAAAGTGAGATTCGTAGTCTAGGGGAGTTTTCAGAGGACATAGGTGAATTGCAGTGTTGATTTAAGTTTTATGTATATTTTTCTTGCATTCCCTGACCATCAACCTGATTATTTTGAGAATGTCTTCTTGAGTCAGATTATCCCAACCAGTTCAGTACTTTTTTTCTTATTATTTCCTTCCTATGACATATTAAGAAGGCATATTTCTCCATAATATTTACTGTTATTATATACAGTGTATAATAGAGGCTTAAAGAGATCTAAGACTTTATTCTTTGAGAGATTAATTTTTAGGCTATAAGGCCAATATGCAATGAACATATATAATATTCCTAGTCTTGTATGTTAAACAGTTTTCAACTGTTGATTTGCTTGTTGATACGTTACAAAAAAAGGGGTAAAGGTCATTCTGTGGAGCACCAAGGCTTGTGTTATTTCCTTACACTGTGTGCTTCTCTAAGTCTACCAGCTTTAATATAAGAGAAAAACTCTTGTTGAGGTTAAAAGATTTTTATATTTGCTTAATATTACTTGGATGTTTTTCTCCTCTGGGGTTCCACATTGATGCGCAGCACTGTGTAAGTCCTGTGCCATAGTTTTATTAATTGTGAGGTAAGTGCTGATTTAAAGACATTTTGTCCTAGAAAGAGTTGGGACTTAAGTTATCTGAACTATTATCTTTCCTTCTGTGTTAGTCTAATATTTAATTGAGAGTCTGATACCTGACAGAGCAACATAGGCCTCTGAATACCAAGGACACCTCTCAGTTTCCAACATGGCAGCCTTTGTGCTCAATTAGTATTTCTGATAGGCTGAGCCTCTGAGTGATTGTCCTTCTTTCCCCTGATACCCCTTGACATTTGGAGATGATAGAGTAAAATTCTGAACTCATTATAAATTCACTTAAAAATTTTTTTTCATTTTCTGTGGCTTACTATAAATACTATAGGAATAAAGTACAGGATCAGGTTCATTATAGGCTGACAGGTGAGAGTTTTATACTGAGGCTACAAAAAATGGAATATTAGGGTTAGAGTGAAAGAACATTGTACAGAGTGAATGAATCTAGTTATAATTTATTAGAATTGCTTTTCTATATTCATGCTACTATGTTTAGTCTGTATTAGACATTTCTAATCAATTTTCTTTCCATTTTTGTGTACTATTATAATGCATAATGAAATGCAATGGCTGTAGGTTCAGTGAATTAACTGCACTTGGTGAGTATGAAAAGGCAGCTGGTTTTGCAGCAAGCAGTCCTAGAAGAATTCTTCAAAACATTGAATAAATTTAAAGGTAAGCATTTCTCTGATAGAATGGATAGAATATTGAACTGGGAAGCTAAAGATCTAGGCCCAGCCCTATCTCTATGATGTTTCAGTTTTCTTAGCTGTGACATTAAGGACCTTGATTAGGTTTTCTAAGTTAAGCTATGAAATATTTCAAATTTACAGAAAACTATGGTGGCACATAAAAGAGCCAGTACTCATTATCAAGATTTAGTAAATGTTAATATTTTGTCAATTTGCTCCTTTTCCTTTTAAAAACAATTTTGTTGTGGTAAGGTGATGTACATAAAACGTACATATTTAAAGTGTACAGTTTGATAAATTTGACATATGTATCACCCAAAGTTCCTTTATTCCTTTCAGTGACCCCTCTCTCCCACTATTTCCTACCCCTCCAATTTTCTTTCCTCCCACAACTTCCCCCAAGTCCTTAGGCAACTACTAGTCTGCTTTCAATCATGATAGATAATTTGCATTTTCTAGAATTTTATATAAATGGAATCATATAGTAGGTAGTCTTTTTAGACTGACTTTTTGCACTCAGCATAATTATTCTGAAATTCATCCATGTTGTTGTATCTAGCAATAGCTCATTCATTTTTTATTGCTGAGTGGTATTCAATTGTATGAATACAAGTCCATTTTCAGATATATGATTTGCAAGTATTTTCTCCCAGTGTGTGACTTGTCTTTTCATTCTCTTAACCATATCTTTCTAAGAGTAGAAATTTAAAATTTTGTTGAAGTCCAGTATAGAATTTTATGGATCATGATTTTAGTGTTGTGGCTAAGAAATCTGTGACTAATTTGATCTTTTTTTTCCTTGAGGATTTTATAGTTTTAAGTGTATAATTTGAGTTAATTTTTTTTATTAAGGTGGTATTATTTTATTTATTTTATTTTTTAAATAATTTATTTTGGTATCATTAATCTACAGTTACATATGCAATATTATGGTTATTAAACTATCCCCTTCATCAGGTCCCCCCCACCAACCCCATTACAGTCACTGTAGTTTGAGTTAATTTTTATATATTGGGTGAGGCATAGTTCAAAATTTATGTTTTTGCCTATAGGTATCTAATTGTCACAGGATAATTTATTTAAGAGACTTTCTCCACTGAAGTGCCTTTGCACCTTTTTTGAAAATTGATTGTCCATATATTTGTGGGTCTGTTCTATTTTGTTGATTTATTTGTTTATCTTGATGCCAATACTACACTGCCTTGATTACTATAGCTTATAATAAGTCTTGAAATCAGTGCTAATTTTCAAATTCTGTTCTTTATCAGATTTGGTTTGGCTATTCTAGGCCTTTCATCTTTCTGTTTAAATTTTTAGAGTCAGATTGTAAATTTCTATTAAAAAAGTCTACTAGGGACTGCACTGAATCTATAAATCAATTTGGGAAGAATAGACACTGAACAATATTGGATCTTCTGATCCAGTGAACCCATAAACATGGTATATCTCCCTATTTATTTAGGTCTTTTAAAGTTTCTTTCAGCAATGTTTTATAGTTTTCAGTGTTCAGGTCTTTTTTTTTTTTGCAGTTGAAATTTTTAATGCACTAAAAAATTTTCAGACAGCATATAAATACCCAGGAAACCTTTCTTTGGATGTGGCCTGAAATCAGTGTAAGTTAAAAGTGATATTAATATATTCCTGAATTTCTTTATTTTCTCCCCTTGACTTGGTCTGTTCAATGTATAGATTGCAAGTATCAATAAAAATTAAAGCTTGTAATTGAAATCTTAAATAACTACCAGTGAAGTTGGAAAATATCCAGCCTTTATTAACTTTCTAGGTATGTGAATCTTATGCTGAGAAATTCACCAGTAGTAGACTAGTGGTGCTTTACTGAGTATTGCTTGGAATTGCAAAATGTTACTTCATTTTAAAACTAAGCTGCATTTTTAAAAGGTGAGAAACTCAGATGTATAAATAAAAGAGAGGTATAGTCAGTGGAGCTTGCAAATACAGATTAATTTTTCTTACTATTTTCATTCTAAGTGGAAACTTTCGATGTCAAGTATATACAGACTGTTTTTCATAAATTTCACCAAAAAAATCTTTAAATTCAACAGTTCAGTTTGAAAAATATGTTTTTCTTCAACTTTTTACCTGAACACAGGAAAACTGTTGCCATACCATACATGCATGCATAGTGCATATAAACATGCATTTATAAAGATAACATGACTGTGAATTGTGTGCAAACGGGCCCATGTCATATTTTTGCATGCATGATTTTCAGTATTCTATCCTGGTGTATGATAACACAGGGTCAAATTCTATAGTTTTTATTCAGTGGACTTGAAATCAAGAAATCATCCCAACAATTATTTACTATTTAATAACTGAATGATTATCAGATCATGTTACACTGCATAAGTATTCATGCATCATGAGTGCTGACACTGTGCATTTTGGGTGTTAAACTGTTCATTTTATAAATATGAGATTTAATTAGCATATTTAAAAGTAGCCAAAGTCTGAACAGTGTAGTGACAGAAGAGGCTTCTACCACAGAGCATTTATAGTTTTATAAGGAACACAGAGCACAGAGAATTAAGTGATTTTTTGATCAGTGTTTAAGTCTTGTACATCTTTTGTCAGACTTATCCCTAAATATCTTGTATTTTTGTGCTACTGTAATTGTTATTTCAATTCCTGAAATTTTATTGGTAGAATATAGAAATACAATAGACTTTTGTATATTGGTCTTTTGTATTCTGTGACCTCTGTAAACTCATTTATTAGTTCTAGTACTATCATTGTGGTTTCTTAGAATTTTCTACATAGATAATCATGTCACCTGCTAATAGAGTTCTACTTCTTTCTTTCCAGTATGGATGCCTATTATTTCCTTTTCTTGTCTTACTGTACTGGCTAGATCTTCCATTACAGTGTTGAATAGAAGTAGGGAGAGCAGATATCCTTGCCCTGTTCTTGATCTTAGAGATAAAGCATTTAGTTTTTCAATATTAAGTATGATACTAGCTATAGATTTTTTTCATATATGCCCAACATGAGGTTGATGAAATTCCCTTCTATTTATGGTTGGCGAGAATTTTTATAAGAAATGGATATTAGATTTGTCAAATACTTTTCCTGCATTTATTGGTATGTGGTTTTGTCATTTAGCCTATTAATATAATGTAATGCCTTCCTGAGGAAAACTCCACAAAATTTAGTCATTTTGCTATAGTTACAGAGTTGTGTAAGCATTCCTATAACTTAATTTTAGAACATTTTCACCATTCCAAAAATAAACCTTGCACCCATTAACTCCTCATTCTCTACTCCATGCTCCCCATCTAAACCCTAGGTAACCACTGATCCACTTACAGTCTATATAGATTTGTTTATTCTGGGCCTTTCATATAGATAGGATCATACAATAAGTGGTCTGTCTTTTGTGGCTGGTTTTTTTCATTTAGCATACTGTTTTTGAGTTTTGTTCATGCTGTAGTATGTACTAGTTCATTCCTTTTTATGGTCAAATAATATTCCATTGTATGGAGTAAAAATATTATTATTATTTTTATGGAATAATACTATATTCCAGTGTTCACTTAATGATCATTTGGTTGTTTCCACTTTTTGGCTATTAGGAATAATGCAGCTATGAACATTTGTATACAAGTTTTTGTGTATAAACAAGATATATGTTTTTATTTCTCTTTGGTAGATGCCTAGGAGTGAAATTGCTGGTTTATATGGTAACTCTGTTAATACTTTGAGGAACTGCTAAACCATTTGTACTGTTTTTCATGCCCGCCAGTAATTTTTAAAGGTGCCCATTTCTCCATTACCTGTCTGTTATTTTGATTATAGCCTTTCTAATCCCTGTGAAATGGTATCTAATGTGGTTTTGATTTGCATGTCCCTAATGCCTAACAATGTTCATCATATTTTTATGTGCTTCTTGGCCATTAGTATATCCTCTTTGGAAAAATAACTATACTTTACTTATTTAAAAATTGTATTTCAGACATACCTCATTTTATTGTGCTTCACTTTATTGTAATCTGCAGGTACACATTTTTACAAATTTACAGAAGACTGTGTTGAGCAAGCCTATGGGGCCATTTTTCCATTTGCCCACTTCATTTCTATGTTTCACATTTTGGCAATTCTCACAATACTTCAAACTTTTTCAGCATTATTTGTTATGGTGATCCATGATCAGTGATTACAACTCTCTGAAAGCTCAGGTGATGGTTAGCATATTTTAGCAAAGTATTTTTAAATTAAGGTACATACATTTTTTTAGACATAATGCTATTACAGACTCAGTAGACTACAGTATAGTATAAATATAACTTTTATGTGCATGGGAAAACCAAGAAATTCATTTGAATCACTTTATTGTGGTGGTCTGGAACTAGACCCTCAGTATCTCTGATGTATGCCTCTATTTGTGTTTTTATAATTGAGTTGAAAGAGTTCTTTTTATATTCCAGATAAAAATCCCTTATCCAATAGATGATGTACAAATATTTTCTTCCATTCTGTGGGTTGGCTTTCAGTTTCTTGATAGTTTTTTGAAGCTCAGAAATTTTTAATTTTTATGATCTCCAATTTTCCAATATTCTCTTTTATGGCTGTGCTTTTGGTATAGTATCTAACAAATCTTTGTCTAACTTAAGACCTTGTGTTTTCTTTAAAGAGTTTTATACACGTAGGTATATGATCTACTTGAGTTATTTTGTGTATGGTGTGAAGTAGATGTCCAAATTTATTCTTTTGCATGTAGATGTCCAGTTTTCCCAGTACTATTTTTTGAAAAGACTTTTCTTTACCAGTTGAATTGTTTTCATCCCTTTGTCAAAAATCAATTGACCATGAATGTTTAGGGTTTACTTCTGGACTCTTA
>JAQQAC010012171.1:17399819-17415164 GCA_029783875.1 Phataginus tricuspis | reverse complement strand
GAGGAGTGGAATTCCTGGGTCAAATGGTGTTTCTATTTTTAGCTTTTTGAGAAACCTCCATACTGCTTTCCACAATGGTTGAACTAGTTTACATTCCCACCAGCAGTGTAGGAGGGTTTCCATTTCTCCACATCCTCGCCAACATTTGTCGTTGTTTGTCTTTTGGATGTTAGCCATCCTAACTAGTGTGGGGTGATATCTTATTGTGGTATTAATTTGCATTTCTCTGATGATTAAGGATGTGCAGCATCGTTTCATGTGACTGTTGGCCATCTGAATTTCCTCTTTGGAGAAGTGTCTGTTCAGCTCCTCTGCCCATTTTTTAATTGGCTTATTTGCTTTTAGTTTGTTAAGATGCATGAGCTCTTTATATAATTTGGATGTCAATCCCTTATCGGATATGTCATTTATGAATATATTTTCCCATACTGTGGGATATCTTTTTGTTCTACTGATGGTGTTTTTTTCTGTACAGAAGTTTTTAGTTTGATATAGTCCCACTTGTTCATTTTTGCTTTTGTTTCCCTTGCCCAGGGAGATATATTCATGAAGAAGCTGCTTATGTTTATGTCCAAGAGATTTTTGCCTATATTTTTTTCTAAGAGTTTTATGGTTTCATGACTTACATTCAGGTCTTTTATCCGTTTTGAGTTTACTTTGTGTATTGGGTTAGACAGTAATCCAATTTCATTGTCTTACATGTAGCTGTCCAGTTTTGCCAACACCAGCTGTTGAAGAGGCTGTAATTTATCCATTGTATATCCTTGGCTCCTTTATCGTATATTAATTGACCATATATGCTTGGGTTTATATCTGGGCTCTCTATTCATTTCCACTAGTCTATAGGTCTGTTCTTATGCCCATACCAAATTGTCTTGATTACTGTGGCTTTGTAGTAGAACTTGAAGTCAGGGAGCATAATTTCCCCCACTTTTTTCTTCCTTCTCAGGATTGCTTTGGCTATTTGGGGACTTTTGCGGTTCCATATGAATTTTAGAACTATTTGCTCTATTTCATTGAAGAATGCTGACTTCAGATATTAGATATAGTCGTTTTAGAGTGCATTCTTTAGGGTTTTTTATGTACAATATCATGTCATCTGCAAACAGTGACAGTTTTACTTCTTCCTTGCCAATCTAGATGCCTTTTACTTTTTTCTGTTGTCTAATTGCCGTGGCCAAGACCTCCAGAACTATGTTGAATAAATGTGGGGAGAGTGGGCATCCTTGTCTTGTTCCTGATCATAAAGGAATAGTTTTCAGCTCCTTGCTGTTAAATATAATGCTGGCTGTGGGTTTGTCATATGTGGCCTTTATTATATTGAGGTACTTGCCCTCCTCTATACCCATTTTGTTGAGCGTTTTTATCATGAGTGGATGTTGGGTTTTGTCGAATGCTTTTTCAGCATCTATGGAGATGATCATGTGATTTTTGTCCTTCTTTTTGTTGATGTAGTAGATGATGTTGATGGATTTTTGAATGTCGTACCATCCTTGCATCCCTGGGATGAATCCCACTTCATCATGATAGGTAATCTTTTTGATGTATTTTTTAATTCGGTTTGCTAATATTTTGTTGAGTATTTTTTCATCTATGTTCAGCAGTGCTATTGGTCAGTAATTTTATTGTCTGTGTGTGATGTCTTTGCCTGGTTTTGGTATTAGAGCATTGTTGGCCTCATAGAATGAGTTTGGGAGTATTTCCTCCTCTTCTACTTTTTGGAAAACTTTGTGGATGGGTATTAGGTTTTCACTGAACGTTTGATAAAATTCAGCAGTGAAACCATCTGTTCAGGCATTTTGTTCTTAGGTAGTTTTTTGATTACCAATTCAATTTCTTTGCTGGTAATTAGTCTTCACATTTTCTGTTTCTTCCTGGGTCAGCCTTGGAAGATTGTATTTTTCTAGAAAGTTGTCCATTTCTTCTAGGTTATCCAGTTTGTTACCATGTAATTTTTCATAGTATTCCCTCATAATTATTTATGTTTATGTGGTGTCCATAGTGATTTTTCCTTTCTCATTTCTGATTCTGTTTATGTGAGTAGACTCTTTTTGTCTTGAGAAGTCTGGCTAGGGGTTTATCTGTTTTGTTTATTTTCCCAAAGAAGCAGCTCCTGCTTTCATTGATTCTTTCTATTGTTTCATTCTTCTCTATTTTATTTATTTCTGCTTTAATCTTTATTATTTGCCTCCTTCTACTGACTTTGGGTCACATTTGTTCTTCCTTTTCTTGTTTCACTAATTGTGAGTTTAGACTGTTCTTTTGGGATTGTTCTTCTTTGCTGAGTATTGCAATATACTTCCCTCTTATTGCAATATACTTCCCTCTTAGCACGGCCTTCACTGCATCCCACAGATTTTGCGGTGTTGAATTATTTTTGTCATTTGTCTCCATATATTGCTTAATCTCTGTTTTTATTTGGTCATTGATCCACTGATTATTTAGGAGCATTTTATTAAGCCTCCATGTGTTTGTGGGTTTCTTTTGTTTTCTTTGTGTAATTCATTTCTAGTTTCCCACCTTTGTGATCTGAGAAGCTGGTTGGTACAATTTCAATCTTTTTGAATTTACTGAGGCTCTTTTTGTGGCCTAGGATATGATCTATTCTTGAAAATGTTCCATGTGCACTTGAGAGGATGTGTATCCTGTTTCTTTTGGATGGAGTTATCTGTAGATGTCTATTAAGTTCATCTGTTCTAATACATTGTTCACTGCCTCTGTCTCCTTTCTTATTTTGTGTCTGTTTGGTCTGTCCTTTGGCATGAGCGGTGTGTTGAAGTCTCCTAAAATGAATGTATTGCATTCTATTTGCCCCTTTAATTCTGTTAGTATTTGTTTCACATATGTAGGTGATCCTGTGTTGGGTGCATAGATATAATGGTTATATCCTCTTGTTGGACTGACCCTTTTATCGTTATATAATGTCCTTCTTTGTCTCTTGTGACTTTCTATGTTTTGAAGTCTATTTTGTCTGATACATGTACTGTAACTCCTGCTTTTTTCTCCCTTATTAGTGGCATGAAATATCTTTTTTCATCCCTTTACCTTCAGTCTGTGTATGTCCTTGAGTTTGAAGTAAGTCTCTTTGTAGGAAGCATATAGATGGGTCTTGTTTTTTATCCATTCAGTGACTCCATATCTTTTGATTGGTGCATTCAGACCATTTACATTTAGGGTGATTATCGATAGGTATGTAGTTATTGCCATTGAAGACTTTAGATTCATGGTTACCAAAGGTTCAAGGGTAATTCCTTTACTACCTAACAGTCCAATTTAACTCACTTCCTATGCTATTACAAACACAACCTAAAGGTTTTTTTTTTCCTCCATTTTCTTTTTCCTCCTCCTCCATTCTTTGTATGTTATCAATCACATTCTGTACTCTTTGTCTATCCCTTGGGTGACATCTATTTATCCTTAGGAATACTTCCGTCTATAGAAGTTCCTCGAACATGCACTGTAGAGGTGGTTTGTGGAAGATAAAATCTCTCAGCTTTTGCTTATCTGAAAATTGTTTAATCCCTCCTTCAAATTTAAATGATAACTTTTCCAGGTACAGTATTCTTGGTTCAAGGCCCTTCTGTTTCATTGAATTAAATATATCATGCCACTCCCTTCTGGCCTGCAAGGTTTCTGTTGAGAAATCTGATGATAGCCTGGTGGGTTTTCCTTTGTATGTGATCTTTTTTCTCTCTCTAGCTGCTTTTAAAAGTCTGTCTTTATCTTGATTTTGCCATTTAAATTATTATATGTCCTGGTGTTGTCTTCCTTGGATCCCTTGTGTTGGAAGATCTGTGCACCTTGAGAGACTATCCCCTTCCCCAGATTGGGGAAGTTTTCAGCAATTACCTCCTGAATGACACTTTCTATCCCTTTTCTCTCTTCTTCTTCTTCTGTTACCCCTATAATGTGGATATTGTTCCGTTTGGATTGGTCACACAGTTCTCTCAATATTCTTTCATTCTTAGAGATTCTTTTTTCTCTCTGTGCCTCAGCTCATTTGTATTCCTCCTCTCTAATTTCTATTCCATTTATCATCTTTTCTACTACATCTAATCTGCTTCTAAATCCCTCTATTGTATGTTTGATTTCAGATATGGAATTTTTTAACAATTGAATCTCCATCTAAATATATCCCTTAATTCTTGAATATTTTATGTACCTCCATAAGCATGTTTATGATTTTCATTTTGAACTCTTTTTCAGGAAGATTGGTAAGTTCACTTTCATTGGCCCTTTTTCTGGGGTTGTGGGATTTTGGTCTGAACTAGGTTCTCTTGACGTTTCATAGTTCTATGTAGTGCCATCCAGTGCCCATAAGGTACAGTCTCTGTAGCTGCTCAGACCCTACAGTGAGGTTGTGTTCATTCAGGAGTGGAGCACGCACTGTGTTCCATGAGGTTTTTTTCTGTTCGTAATGCCTATATGTCATCTGGTTCAGCCTTCTTTGCTGTTGCTGTTTTAGGGTTAGTTTTATTAATTAACTATATTTTTGTACTATTTTTGGTTTTGGGAGGAGTTCTCTCTCTCATCTCTCACACCACCATCTTCTCACTGCTGAATTTTCTCAAACATTTAGTGAAGACCTAATACCCATCTTCTTTACAGTTTTCCAAAAAGTAGAAGAGGAAGGAATACTCCCAAACTCATTCTACGAGGCCAGCATCACTCTAATACCAAAACTTTTAAAGACACCACAGAAAAAGAAAATTACAGACCAATCTCCCTGATGAACATAGATACAAAAATACTCAACAAAATATTAACAAACCGAATTCAAAAATACATCAAAATGGTCATCCATCATGATCAAGTGGGATTCCTCCCAGGGATGCAAGGATGGTACAACATTCAAAAATCCATCAACAACCTGATGAAGGGGGTAGTTTAATCATCACAATATTGCTCATGTAATTGTAGGTTAATGATACTAAAATAAAATAAATTGTAAAAAAAAAAAAGAAAGAAAAAAAATCCATCAACATCATCCACCACATCAACAAAAAGAAGGACAAAAACCACATGATCATGTCTGTAGATGCTGAAAAAGCTATCAAGAAAATTCAATATCCATTCATGATAAAAACTCTCAACAAAATGGGTATAGAGGGCAAGTACATCAACATAATAAAGGCCATATATGACAAACCCACAGCCAACATTATACTTAAGAGCAAGAAGTTAAAAGCTTTTCCTTTAAGATCGGGAACAAGGCAGGGATGCCCACTCTCCCCACTTTTATTCAACATAGTTCTGGAGGTCCTAGCCATGGCAATCAGACAACACAAAAAATAAAAGGCATCCATATTAATAAGGAATAGTTCAGACTGTCCGTGTTTGCAGATGACATGATACTGTATATAAAAAACCCTAAAGAATCCACTCCAAAACTACTAGATCTAATGTCTGAATTCAGCAAAGTTGCAGGATACAAAATGTAAACACAGAAATCTGTTGCATTCCTATACACTAATGATGAACTAGCAGAAAGAGAAATCAGGAAAACAATTCCATTCACAATTGCATCAATAAGAATAAAATACCTAGGAATAAACCTAACCACAGAAGTGAAAGTCCTATACTCTGAAAACTACAAGACACTCATGAGAGAAATTGAAGAAGATACCAATAAATGGAACCACATCCCTTGCTTATGGATAGGAAGAATTAATATTGTCAAAATGGCCATCCTGCCTAAAGCAATCTACAGATTCATTGCAATCACTATCAAAATACCAACAGCATTCTTCAATGTACTAGAGAAAATAGTTCTAAAATTCAACTGGAAGCACAAAAGACCCCGAATACCAAATCCTGAGAAGAAAGAATAAAGCGAGGGGAATTACACTCCCTGACTTCAAGCTCTACTACAAAGCCACAGTAATCAAGACAATTTGACATTGGCACAAGAACAGACCCATAGACTAATGGAAGAGACTAGAGAGCCCAGATATAAACCCAAGCATATATGGTCAATTAATATACGATAAAGGAGCTATGGATATACAATGGGTAAATTACAGCCTCTTCAACAGTTGGTGTTGGCAAAACTGAACAGCTACATGTCAGAGAATAAAACTGTACTACTGTCTAACCCCATACATAAAAGAAAACTCAAAATGGATCAGAGACCTGAATGTAAGTCATGAAACCATAAAACTCTTAGAAAAAAATGTAGGTAAATATCTCTTGGATATAAGCATGAGCAACTTCTTCATGGACATATCTCCCCAGGCAAGGGAAACAAAAGCAAAAATGAACAGGTGGGACTATATCAAGCTAAAAAGCTTCTGTACAGCAAAGGACACCATCAGTAGAACAAAAAGACATCCCACAGTATGGGAGAATAGATTCATAAATGACATTTCTGATAAGGGGTTGACATCCAAATTATATAAAGAGCTCATGCACCTCAACAAACAAAAAGCAAATAAGCCAATTAAAAAATGGGCAGAGGTGCTGACAGACACTTCTCCAAGGAGGAAATTCAGAAGGCCCCTTTCTCTGCATCCTCAGCAGCTTTTTTTGTTCCTTGTCTTTTGGATGTTGGCCATCCTAACTGGTGTGAGGTGACACCTCATTGTGGTTTTATTTGCATTTCCCTGATGATTAGCAATGTAGAGAATCTTTTTTTATGTGCTTGTTGGCTATCCAATTTCTTCTTTGGAAAAGTGTCTTTTCTGATCCTCTGCCCATTTTTTGATTGGGTTATTTATTTTTTGGGTGTTGATGTATGTAAATTCTTTATATATTTTGGATATTAACCCCTTATCAAATGTATTCTTTACGAATATAATCTCCCATACTGTAGAGTGCCTTTTTGGTCTGCTGATGACGTCCTTTGTGTATAGAGCCTTTTAGTTTGATGTAGTCCCACGTGTTCATTTTTTATTGTTTCCCTTGTGAGAGATGTGTTCAGGAAAATGTTGCTCATGTCTATACTCAAGAGATTTTTGCCCGTTTTCTTCTATCCGTTTTTTTATTTTGCTATTTTTAATATACAGTTACATGAGCAACATTATGGTTACTAGACTCCCCCTATTATCAGGTCCCCACCATATACCCCATTGAAGTCACTGTCCATTAGCGTGGAAGGATGTTATAGAATCACTTCTTGTCTTTTCTGTGTTATACTGCCTTCCCCGTATCCCCCCACCCCAACCCCACCCCCGCTACATTATGTGTGCTAATTGTAATACCCCTTTTTCCCCATTATCCCTCCCTTCCCACCCATCTTCCCCAGTCCCTTTCCCTTTGGTAACTGTTAATCCATTCTTGGGTTCTGTGAGTCTGCTGCTGTTTTGTTCCTTCATTTTTTTTCTTTGTTCTTATACTCCACATATGAGTGAAATCATTTGATACTTGTCTTTTTCCGCCTGGCTTCTTTCACTGAGCATAACACCCTCTAGCTCCATCTATGTTGTTGCAAATGTCTGGATTTGTTTTCTTCTTATGGCTGAGTAATATTCCATTGTGTATATGTACCACCTCTTCTTTATCTATTCATCTACTGATAGACAGGTTGCTTCCATTTCTTGGCTATTGTGAATAATGCTGTGATAAACATAGGGGTGCATATATCTTTTTGAGACTGTGAAACTACATTCTTGGGGTAAATTCCTAGGAGTGGAATTCCTGGGTTAAATGGTATTTCTATTTTGAGTTTTCTGAGGAACCTCCATACTGCTTTCCACAATGGTTGAATTAATTTACATTCCCACCAGCAGTGTAGGAGGGTTCCCCTTTCTCCACATCCTCACCAACATTTGTTGCTGTTTGTGTTTTGGATGTTGGCCATCCTAACTGGTGTGAGGTGATATCTCATTGTGGTTTTAATTTACATTTCTGTGAAGATAAGCGATGTGGAGCATCTTTTCATGTGCCTGTTGGCCATCTGAAATTCTTCTTTGGAGAAGTGTCTGTTCAGATCGTCTGCCCATTTTTCCATTGGATTATTTGCTTTTTGTTTGTGGAGGTGCATGAGTTCTTTATATATTTTGGATATCAACCCTTTATCAGATATGTCATTTATGAATACATTCTCCCATACCGTAGGATATCTTTTGGTTCTACTTATGGTGTCCTTTGCTGTACAGAAGCTTTTCATCTTGACATAGTCCCACTTGCTCATTTCGCTTTTGTCCAAGAGATTTTTGCCTATGATATTTTCAAAGAGTTTTATGGTTTCACCACTTACATTCAGGTCTTTGATCCATTTTGAGTTTACTTTTGTGTATGGGGTTAGACAGTAATACAGTTTCATTCTCTTACATGTAGCTGTCCAGTTTTGCCAATACCAGTTGTTGAAGGGGCTGTCATTTCCCCATTGTATATCCAAGGATCCTGTATTGTATATTATCTGACCGTATATGTGTGCGTTAATGTCTGGACTCTCTATTCTGTTCCACTCATCTGTGCGTCTGCTTTTGTGCCAATACCAAATGGCCATGATTCCTGTAGTTTTGCGATAGAGCTGGAAGTCTGGGAGCGTAATTCCCCCTGTTTTATTCTTCCTTCTCAAGATTGCTTTGGCTATTCAGGGTCCTCTGTGGTTCCATATGAATTTTAGAGTTATTTGTTCCAGTTCATTGAAGAAAGCTGTTGGTAGTTTGATAGGGATTGCGTTGAATCTGTAGATTGCTTTAGGTAGTATAGCCATTTTGACAATATTTATTCTTCCTAGCCAAGAGCATGGGATGCATTTCCATTTGTTAGTGTCTTCCTTAATTTCTCCTAGGAGTGTCTTGTTGTTTTCAGAGTACAGGTCTTTCACTTCCTTCGTTAGGTTTATTCCTAGGTATTTTATTCTTTTAGATGCAATTGTGAATGGAATTGTTTTTCTGATTTCTCTTTCTGTTAGTTCATCATTAGTGTATAGGAAAGCAACAGATTTCTGTGTGTTAATTTTATATCCTGCAACTTTGCTGAATTCAGATATTAGTTCTAGTAGTTTTGGAGTGGAGTCTTTAGGGTTTTTTATGTACAGTATCATGTCATCTGCAAATAGTGACAGTTTGAGTTCTTCTTTACCAATCTGGATGCCTTGTATGTCTTTGCTTTGTCTGATTGCCGTGGCTAGGACCTCCGGTACTATGTTGAATAACAGTGGAGAGAGTGGGCACCCCTGTCTTGTTCCCGATCTCAGATGAAAAGCTTTCAGCTTCTCGCTATTAAGTATGATGTTAGGTGTGGGTTTGTCATATATGACCTTTATGATGTTGACGTACTTGCCGTCTATACCCATTTTGTAGAGAGTTTTAATCATGAATGGATGCTGAATTTTGTCAAATGCTTTTTCAGCATCTATGGAGATGATCATGTGGTCTTTGTTCTTCTTTTTAGTGATGTGATGGATGATGTTGATAGATTTTCGAATGTTGTACCATCCTTGCATCCCTGGGATGAATCCCACTTGATCATGGTGTATGATCCTCTTGATGTATTTTTGAATTCGGTTTGCTAATATTTTGTTGATTATTTTTGCATCTACATTCATCAGGGATATTGGTCTGTAATTTTCTTTTTTAGTGAGGTCTTTCCCGGTTTTGGTATTAGAGTGATGCTGGCTTCATAGAAAGAGTTTGGAAGTATTCCCTCCTCTTCTATTTTTTGAAAAACTTTAAGGAGAATGGGTATTATTTCTTCTCTATATGTCTGCTAGAATTCAGAGGTGAATGCATCAGGTCTGGGGGTTTTGTTCTTGGGTGGTTTTTTGATTACCGATTCAGTTTCGTTGCTGGTGATTGGTCTGTTTAGTTTTTCTGTTTCCTGCTTGGTGAGTCTTGGAAGGTTGTATTTTTCTAAGAAGTTGTCCATTTCTTCTAGGTTTTGCAGCTTGTTGGCATATAGATGCTCGTAGTATTCTCTTATAATTCTTTGTATTTCTGTGGGGTCTGTCGTTATTTTTCCTTTCTCATTTGTGATTCTCTTTATGTGTGTAGATTCTCTTTTTCTCTTAATGAGTCTGGCTAGGGGTTTATCTATTTTGTTTATTTTTTCAAAGAAACAGCTTTTGGTTTCATTGATTTTTTTTCTATTGTTTTATTCTTCTCAATTTTATTTATTTCTTCTCTGATCTTTATTATGTCTCTCCTTCTGGTGACTTTAGGCCTCATTTGTTCTTCTTTTTCCAATTTCAATAATTGTGTCTTTAGACTGTTCATTTGGGAATGTTCTTCCTTCTTTAAATTGGCCTGGATTGCAATATACTTTCCTCTTAAAACTGCCTTTGCTGTGCCCCACAGAAGTTGTGGCTTGGTGCTGTTGTTGTCATTTGTCTCCATATATTGTTTGATTTCTGTTTTAATTTGGTCATTGAGCCATTGATTATTTAGGAGCATCTTGTTAAGTCTCCATGTATTTGTGAGCCTTTTTGTTTTCTTAGTACAATTTATTTCTAATTTTATACCTTTGTGATCTGAGAAGTTGGTTGGTACAATTTCAATCTTTTTGAATTTACTGAGGTTCTTTTTGTGGCCTAGTATGTGGTATACTCTGGAAAATATTCCATGTGCACTTGAGAAGAATGTGTATGCTCCTGCTTTTGGGTATAGAGTTCTGTAGATATCTGTTAGGTCCATCTGTTCTAGTGTGTTGTTCAGTGCCTCTGTGTCTTACTTATTTTCTGTCTGGATGATCTGTCCTTTGGAGTGAGTGGTGTGTTGGAAGTCTCCTAAAATGAATGCATTGCTTTCTATTTCCTCCTTTCATTCTATTAGTATTTGTTTCACATATGTCGGTGCTCCTGTGTTGGATGCATATATATTTATAGTGGTTATATCCTCTTGTTGGACTGACCCTTTATCATTATGTAATGTCCTTCTTTATATCTTGTTACTTTCTTTGGTTTGAAGTCTGTTTTGTCTGATACAAGTACTGGAACTCCTGCTTTTTTCTCCCTATTAGTTGCAAGAAATATCTTTTTCCATCCCTTCTCTTTTAGTCTGTGTATGTATTTAGGTTTGAGGTGAGTCTCTTGTAAGCAGCATATAGATGGGTCTTGCTTTTTTGCCCATTCTATTACTCTGTGTCTTTGATTGGTGTATTCAGACCATTTACATTTATGGTGATTATCGAAAAATATGTACTTATTGCCATTGCAGGCTTTGGATTCGTGGTTGCCAATGGTTCAAGGGTAGCTTCTTTACTATCTAATCATCTAACTACTCTCTTATTAAGCTATTATAAACACAGTCTGATGACTCTTTATTTCTCTCCCTTCTTATTCTTCCTCCTCCATTCTTTATGTGTCAGGTGTTTTATTCTGTACTCTTTTGTGTTTCCTTCGACTGCTTTTGTGGATAGTTGATTATATTTTTTGCCTTTTGTTAGTATTTTGTTAGTCTGCTTTCTTTGCTGATTTTATTTTCTCTGGTCACAGCAATTTAGCCTTAGGAGTGCTTCCATGTAGAGCAGTCCCTTTAAGATATCCTGTAGAGGTGGTTTGTGGGAGGCAAATTCCTTCAGCTTCTGCTTTTCTGAAAATTGTTTAATCTCTCCTTCAAATTTAAGTGATAATCGTGCCAGACACAGTATTGTTGTTTCAAGGCCCTTCTGTTTCATTGCATTAAATATATCATGCCACTCTCTTCTGTAAGGTTTCTGTTGAGCAGCCTGATGATAGCCTGATGGGTTTTCCTTTGTACGTGATCTTTTTTCTCTCTCTGGGTGCCTTTAATACCCTGTCCTTGTCTTTGACCTTTGCCATTTTAATTAGTATATGTCTTGGTGTTGTTTTCCTCGGCTCTCTTGTGTTGGGAGATATGTGGGCTTCAGTGGTCTGAGAAACTATTTCCTTCCCCACGTTAGGAAGTTTTCAGCAATTATTTCTTCAAAGACACTTTCTATCCCTTTTTCTTTCTCTTCTTCTTCTGGTACCCCTATAATGTGAATATTGTTCTGTTTGGATTGGTCACACAGTTCTCTTAATATTCTTTCATTCCCAGAGATCATTTTATCTCTCTCTGCTGGATACAGTATTCTTGGTTCAAGGCCCTTCTTTGTCATTACATTAAATATATCATGCCATTCTCTTCTGGCCTGTAAGGTTTCTGTTGAGATGTCTGATGATAGCCTGATGGGTTTTCCTTTGTAGGTGATCTTTTTTTCTCTCTCGCTGCCTTTAATACTCTGTCCTTGTCTTTGATCTTTGCCATTTTAATTATTATGTGTCTTGGTGTTGTTTTCCTTGGCTGTCTTGTGTTAGGAGATCTGTGGGCTTTGGTGGCTGAGAAACTATTTCCTTCCCCAGGTTGGGGAAGTTTTCAGCAATTATTTCTTCAAACACACTTTCTATCCCTTTTTGTCTCTCTTCTTCTTCTGGTACTCCTATAATGCAAATATTGTTCCGTTTGGATTGGTCACACAGCTCTCTTAATATTCTTTCATTCCTAGAGATCCTTTTATCTCTGTCTGCCTCAGCTTCTCTGTATTCATGTTCTCTGATTTTTATTCCATTAACAGTCTCTGGCACCTCGTCCAGTCTGCTCTTAAGCCCATCGATCACTTGCCTTCTTTCTGCATTGTCTTTCCTCACTTCCTCCCTTATCTCTTGCATATTTCTCTGTAGATCCATCAGCATGGTTACAACTTTTATTCTGAATTCTTTTTCTGGAAGATTGTTTAAATCTCTCCCATCAGGCCCTCTCTCTGGGGTTGTCTGAGTGATCCTTGTCTGGACCATATTCCTCTGTCTTTTCATGGTGATAGAAGTGGTTGCTCATAGGTGCCACATGTGTCAGCTGGCAGAACAATGTCCCTTCCTGCTTGTTTTTCTCCTTGCCCTTCTCCAGGGCCTGAGCTGGTTTCCTGCACACTGGGAGGCAGTCTCTGGGATAATCCCCTGAGCTGTCTTTGTGCAGGGTCGCCTCAGCCCAGCCTATAGCACTACGGGGATTTTTAGTTCCTCTGGGTGCATTCCGGCCCACTTGGTGCCTTCCAGCCCTTGTTCTGGGCTCTGGGGTCTTTCCCCCTTAGCTGTGCACCAGCCAGGAGTAGATTCTGTGAGGTTGCTGTGGGCGGGGCCGCTCTTCTGCTGTTCTGCAGCTGTGGCAGATCCACCGGCTGTGCTGGCCTGGGGGAATGAATGGCAGGCTGCTGATCTCTGTGGGAAGCCTCAGTGTGGCTGCTTTGCCTGGCCACTGGCCAGGGAGTCCAAAATTCCCCAAGACTCCCAGCCTGCTGGGCTGAGAACGCTGGGACAATTTTTTTCCGCTGTTGGGGCCTTGTCTCTTTAAGACTTTTTTTAAAGTGCCCACTTTTCTTTTGTCCCGAGGAGATGGCTGAGGGGACCCACTTGCAGTCCCCATCTCAGATCCTGCCCTTGTGTTTCTCTAATCTCTGATACACCATACGGTGTGTGTCTGTGCTCCCGGTGCAGATCACCAGGGCTGGTTACTCGGCAGGCCTGTGCTTCCACTCCCTCCGCACTCTGCTTCTTTTCCTCCTGCTGGTGAGCTGGGGTGGGGGGAGTCTTGGGGCCCACCGAGTCACGGCTTTGTATCTTACCCACTTCATGGGGCGCTGAGTTCTCCCAGATGTAGCTATAGCCTGGCTGTTGTACTGTATCTTCTGGTCTCTCTTTTAGGAGTAGTTGTATTTGTTGTATTTTCAAAAATATAAAGGTTTTGGGAGGAGATTTCCTCCACCCCACTCATGCCACCATCTTGAGCCACCCTCTGATGTTTAATCTTGATAGCAAAGACCATACACAGAACACAGGTTCCTCTGCCATGAGGCTCATGTTATACTCCTTTTGGTGCACCTTAAAGGGAAATTCTTACCACTTACAAATCCTATGTGCCTTGCAACTCAACTTTTTTTCTTCCCCTGCTTGACTTTATATTCTTATACTCTTCCTTTCAACTCCATCTCCAGGCATTTTTATTTATATTTGCTTGAGGAGTTTCACTGTCCTTTGGAAAACTGCCAAAGGTAATGCTTTCAGGAAAGGAATAATAATGAGTGGAGGAAAATATTTTCAAACCAAAGCAAAATTAACAGTAACAACAGGTGTTGTTTTAAGTTTTTTTTTAGATCTATGTACCCACTTCTACCTCCTGGCTCTCATGGACACATTTATTTTTTCTAAATTAGATCAATGGACACATAATAGCTTTCTATATCAATCACACAAATCTCAAAGAAAGAAAGGTTTTAAGCCATTAGTACAGACAGAATGTATTGGCTAATGAAATACCTTCTTTCTTTCCCTTCTGGTTTTCCATCTTTTATCTTTTCCTTTCAAAAATCACAGCTAATGTGAAGTCCAGGAATCAAAATATTATTAGTTCTCATAAGCTTTTTGTAATATATTGTTTTTTAAATTGTGCATGTATTACTTTTTAAAATAGCGCATTTTAGAAAACTGAATTATAATTACCCAGTACTATGTTTAGCAATATATGGAAAATTAAGCACCCAGCCAGTACTCTTGTGGACTTATAAGGTAAGTCAAACAACCTTAATATTAGTGAGACAGATAGCTTAATAAGGATGTCAGTATATCATATACTCCAAAGAAGGATAATTATACAAATACAAATGAATAGATATGTGAGATTTAATAAGAATAAAACAAATAGAGGAATATGTGTTTCTGTGACCTATTACATAGAAATAAGTTATCTTCTACTAAGTTCCTCCGCTATGTTATATATACATTTATATCACACATGTATTATCATTAATTCCCCCAACAAATCTTTAGAGGAGCTATTACTGCTTATATTTTACAAAGAATAAGAGGTAGGACTAGAATTTGAATACAAGGTTATCTGAATCTGAGTTCATATTCCTTCCACTATTAAATAAAATATATACATTCAATTTAAATTTAGGAGGGGAAAACTCATGCTCTTTATTCTATCTAATAGCAGCTCATTTTTACCATGTTTCATGAGAAAGGCTGACATTCAGCTGGTCTGCTCTAGTGTGACATAAGGGCTAAAAGCTGTTCTGTTTAGTTGGGTATCTCTTCTGTGTGATTGGTGTCCATGCCACACTGATCATTAAATATTTTGAATATCATCCTCTTCCATGACATAGAACTCCAAGATTTCAATCAAATACTTATTCAGACACTTGAAACATCCAAAACCACTTATTATCACATATCTTCTGTACCTACAGGTATCCCCGGTCTACTTCTATGCAAAATTGGGACGATCCTCTCTAGGTAAGAACATGCTAAGATTCCCAACTTTTATGGCGTAAGAGACAGAGAAAGAATGTCTCAACTGTCATAAGAGATAGAGACCCTAATATTTGCTATTTGTATATACCAAAACATGGGGCACATGTTTAAATCAGTAGTACAAAATTACTGTACACTAGGTTTTCACCAGA